>JAQFXP010001437.1:0-19318 GCA_034693685.1 Belba bartosi
AATAAAAACAAGTTTGAATAAAATTTACAAATTATTAATTATTATTGACATGTTTGTTTTATTGCTATTAATCTTAAAAATCATTATTATAAAAAATGACAACTTATACTCAATTTAAAATTAACAAGAAAAAATAATTAATAAGCAAAATAAATATTAAAATTTGTTTCAATCGAATCTATTTTTAAAAACTCAGCCCTTGTTTGAAACGATTGAAATAAAAAATTATAAAAATTGTTATATAAAAGGCATAATCACGTTATTGAATGGGAAAAAGAGCAAAATGTGTTCAAAACAATATTATAAAGTTTTTATTAAAATAATAAACTTGCTTCTTTCTACTTCAATAAACTTTTTTCATGACCACTGCAAACAAGAATAAAATTGATTTTATTTCTAAATATAGTTTTTGCACGACTTATGCATCTGTTTTGATGGTTAAGACATCGAAAACTAAGATTTAATAAAATTTTAATTTTATATAATTAAAACAGAATTGAATTTTTAATTACAGATTTCGAAAATTTTAATTTATTTATTAGAAAAATCCAAAGTTTTCTTCTAATCTTGTTATCAATTTGTGAAACAATGCGTAAATAATTAGCATTTATTCACATTTAATATCAAACAACAAATATTGAAAATTATTTTTATAACTCAATCCAAAAACAACTTCTTATAAATTATTAATATATAATAAAAAACAACAATTTTTGCAATAGTTGTAAAATAATGAAATAAAAGCTGAATTGAAGAATTAAAATTCTCGTATTGTAGCAACCAACAAGTCAAAAACATTAATATTATTTCAAATTTCTGACAGGTGAGTTAGCCTCATAAAAAGAAAACAAATTTTATTTTGATTTTTATGTGAATAAGTGCATCAAAAAATGAGAGATTCATTCAGAAAAATATTTTATTTTTGTTGAATAAATTATTTTGACTTTATTTTAAAAATCATAACTTTACTGAAAAAGCAAGAAATACTCGAAAACTAAACCAAAAAAATTAGCAAAAATTTTTTGGGTGCGAATGAAATATACGATTTGATAATAACAGAGACTGAGAGAAGAGAATCGGATTTTGCATAAAAACTCTGTATATCTTATGAGAGAATTATTATTAATAATAGTAATAAATAATAAGATATAGAAAAGAAGAAGAATTGGGTGAAGAAGAAGGTTAACAACACTTGTATTTGTGGAGCAGATGAAGAAGAGCTCAAAACTTTTAAATCGGTTTTGTGTCGGAATTTTTGTTACTTTTTTTCTTATGTGTCAATCGAAATAAAAAGATAGAGAAGAGAAGAGTTGAAAAAACTATTACTATTTTTATTATATTTTATTTTCCAAAACATTTTTCGACTGAATTTTCCCAAAGAATGCAATCCTAACAAAAAGTTTTGAACATAAGAATGGGTTCGAATTTCTATATTATTATAATTTTGAATAAAATTTCTCATCTTTTCAGTAAAATTATGTCTGAATTAGAATTTTTATTAAATATAAAAATTTATTTGAATTTAGACTTAACGCCAAACCAAGTCTGGAAACAATCGATTAAATTATTAAAAACATATTGACTTAAATATAATTTTTTAAAAATAAAAATAAAACATAAAAATATATATTTCTAGTTTCTAATTATTATTTACAGCTTTTTATTTGCAATAAAATTTAAACCAGCATATTAATAGATGATTATACTGTAGAACCTTAATTTAAATTTAAATTCAACTTAATATATTAAATAGCAATTAAATTCACATTGATAACACTTATATTTAATAATTAAGTCATTATAAACACCTGCGGAATATATTGAGAGAAAATTTGATATTTTAATAATAAACAGATCTAGCCAAATCTACAGATAATACATAAGTAATTAGAAATTTTCATCAAATAAAATTTTAAAACAATTTATAAAAAAATATTCGTCAAATTTTTTTGTAAACAAAAAAATAAGCTTAAAAATTGATACAAAATATCCAAGCAAAAAAAGCAACAAACCCAATTCCCTAAAAAAATATCAATTTGATAAACTTTAACAATTTTATATAATATAAAATTTCCATTACTTATGGGTTATCTATAGATATTTATGGGTTTGAGATAATAACAGTTAATATATGTTATTAAAGGATAAGTTGTCGTATTTATTAGCTAACGGACTCACAGATAGAATGTAATCGTATGCCTGAATCAGAGCTACCTTCAAGTGCTAATACCGAGCACTGGAAGGACACAGACTTAACCGTTTGATTAATTGCCAGAATATTGAGACGATTGTTGTTCAGAGCCGTTCCGATTCAAAACTTAAGGATTAGCTGCACTTAAACGCATAATACAAAACCGCTTTTAAATATTGAATTTGTTTTTTCAAATCACCAAAAAGTGTATCACTTTATGGACTGAGAAATAAAATTTATGTAAAAAAAAGAAATCCTGTCATAAAAGTACAAAATAATAAATTAAATTTAGATTTTTTTAAATATAAAAAACAAGTTTTCAAAAGAGAAAAACTTATTTTACTTATTAAAGAAGAATAAATTTTCTGAACTTATTCTCATACAAACAATTAGTGTAAACTAGTGTAGGAGCCCGAGCTGTCAGAGCTCAGGCCCAGCCCTGGTTCGTACGCACAAGTGATTCGAAGAAAAAGTGGAAAAAAGTCTTTATTTTTATTGACATTTCTTCGACTGATAATTAAATAATTTTTCCTGAAGTGGAAAAAAGTCAAAACTTTTTTACTTTTCTGAATCATTAATGAGAAGTTAAGAAATGAAAAATCAATTAAATATTAAAAGAATAAAATGCATTTAAGTCGAAAACAAATAAAAAGAAGGTTTTTCTGATTATTAGTGCTAATGAATGGATGAATCGATACTCAAGAGTCATATTTAGAGGATTTTTGTCCCGAATATGAGATACGGAGCAATTAGAGGCTCCTCCGATTTAATCAAAATGCTCCTGGGCAATTGCTGGCGCCATTCAGATCTAGATGTGTGTATTATATCAATAAATTAATAAAATCGATGTTTAATCTGAAATTAAATCAAGACGAGGGGAAAGGACATCGGCGAAAAATTAACTCATTTCAAAAACTAGCTTATTAATATTATTATTGTTTAGATGTTTGTAATTGTGTTATATTTTCTTATCTATTTATTTAACTTTTTTGTTGCATATTTGAGAAAAAAAAACGTTGAAATAATCAATAAATTAAAAAAAACATTAATAAATCCTTCGCCAGTGACAGCTTGCTAAATGTGTACATGTTTATTATAACAACACTTTCCAGTCCTGTTTCTATGCGCTATCATTAGCCAAAACGATATTTAACTCATATTTATATTTAAGTTATTTTAGTTCTGGTTATGATAGACTCAACAGAACTTGTTTACAGAGTTTGACTGTAATATTGAACGCATAAAAAATATTGAATGAGGAACCCATTGATCCACCCAAGGATCTATTGGTGGAGAGGGAAGGGAGAGAGTGCTGGGAGGGAGGAGAGAGAGCGCTGGGAGTGGGTTAGGAGATGAAGAGAGAGGAAAAGAAATAATTAATTTGCAAATCGACCTGATTTCCAAAAAACGATTGAAACAATTCTCACAAATAATTATGATTAGAATAATCGTATGCAAGAGCGAGAGTCCCCGGGAGGGGGAAGGGAAGCGAAGGAAAGGCATAAAAAAGAGGTTTTTAATTATGAATGAGAAGTCTTAGTTATGAAACTTTTAAAAAATCATTACTTCATATAATGATTAGAATTATTATTTTCGAATGAATCACATGATTATCGATGCATTGAAATAGTACTCTCATTATTGAAAACAAAATGAGGAATACTTTCACTTCAATATAATCCATCAATAATTGCTGATCATTAGGCCATCAAATAAATTGCGAACTTATTCTTATTCTTAAATTTTAGCTTTAATTCAATTCAATTCAATGTATTTAATGCATTGAATGAGAGAGTTATAAAAGCTTTCGAAACGATTGACTGCATTTCTAGACTAATGTCATATTAGTGTAAATCATATATTAAATTAAAAGCTAAAAAAAAGTTTCGAAAATAAAACTTATTTTTCTGTTGATTAGGATTTAGTCGATATCTTCCGCTTGAGTGCACAAACAGCTCAAGGCGTCGATCGATGAGTGTTTAATAAATATCATTTCGGAAAATAGTTTTTAATTGAATAAATATTATATATTTTTTCATTAAAACTGTTTAAAACGATTAGTAGTTCTTAAAAAAAACTAAACCAGGAATTGAAATATTAAAATCGCCATTCGCTCTCTCTTACAGCCCTTCCCTATCCTATCTATCTATCTCTCTATCTATTTATCTAACTTTCCTGTCAGTGCTTTCCCCATCTTTTCATAGAAACAATTTTTTTTTGCATAAAATTCTCATTTTCTCTAATTTTTGTGATTTTTCAAAACATATATATATTTATTTGAAATAGTTTTTAAAATAACACTTACTTTTGAAAAATTGATTTATGAAAAAAATTAATATTTATTTTGTTATTTCAAAATTTTCTGTGATTTATGCTTTTGAATTATTTTTACTTTTATTTCTGATTTATTTAATCATTTTATTCATCTTATGACTGAATTTTTTAATTTTGATTTTATAGTTTGATAGAAATTTTTACAGAAATTAAATTTAAAAAACAAAACATTTATAAAATTTATGATTTTATTGTAAAAATTTAGTCTTAACTTGAAAATTAACAAATTTGCAAGTTTAAATAGTTAAATAATAAATTATATAATTTAGCTATTTAAACTTGCAAATTTTCAAATTAAGATTAAAATTTTTACATTTTATTATTTTTTAAAATTCTATATATATTAATTAACCAAAAAAAACCAACAAGTCAATTTAAGAATAACTCAATTTATCAATCTAATTTTAAATACAAATTCTAAACAAGTTGAAAAATTGGTAAAAACCCAAAAACAATATTAATTAGTACTGAAATACCTTTCATTACTCGCCCTTTACTTACAATTGAGTACAAAATTTATTATCTTTTTCTGATTGTTCGCAGTTTTCTCGATTGAAATGTTTCGATAATTGACTCTCATTTAGTGGAGAGTAGAAAAAACTGTTCAATAATTTGATGATAAGAAACAAATTTCGACAACTTTTCCGAAAAATTAGAATTTTTCAAAAGCGATGTTAGATTTGAAATGAGAGTAAATTGTAAATCAAATTACAGTTTGAAATACATGCGAAGCTCTAAATGCTTAATCAACTATAAAATTAATAAAAAGCAATTTTTTAGTTTTTTAATTTAAAACTGATATTGATTTTTATGTATAATTTTTGTTTTGTTTTGTTTAAACTCTTAGAATCAGTTCATTTGGAAACAAAATTTACGCAAAACTTCGATTACTTGTTAGAGATATGAAATATATTATCGAAATTCATAAAAGTTTTACAAAAAAAAACAAAACCAAAAAATCTCTTCATTTTTAATTAGGAGAAAAATCTCAAAATTTATTTAATCACAAAAACAAACTCTAATTTCTAGTTAACTATTACGATATATTGTATTTTAAATCAGTTTTTGTAATAATTATCGAAAAAAATATATTTATTTACAACAAATCGAAAGTTCGGTTCGTTTATCGAAAGTACAAAAAATATTTTTCAGTTTAAAAAAAAATGAAAAATTAACCAAAAGCTAGATTTTGTGTCAATTATAATTATGGATAGATATAATCTCAAAAATCGAAAATTTAATCATACGCTTAATTTTTGATAATTAAAACAAATGAAAAGTAAGAAAAAAGCGGAAAACTCGTGAAAATGCCAATAAAATTACGAAACGCTTAATAAGAATTCTTTTTGCAATTAAATTAAAATTTAAAAACTGAAAAACCATCCGAAAAGAAAAGCATTGCTTCGAAAGATCAAGATAACATTTTTTTTTTTGATTGACATGAAAAATGTATTTAACGATAAAATTAGATTTATTTTAAGAAGTATTTGATTTTTGAGATATAAAAAACTCATTTATAAGTTATTTCTTCTCTATATCAGTAAAAAAAAGGCTTATAATGAATGTGAAAATTATTTTTTTATACAAATAGTAAAGTAAAACAAAATAATAAGTTATGTCCCATAAGAGAAAAAAAATCCGGAGATTAAGAATAATTTAGCTAAAGATTTGAAGTATTTTTGTACTAACAGTAAAAAATCGAGAAAAAAAAACCGCAAATTATATGAAAGCTATTGAAAAGATAAGTTATAAAATGCTAAATAAAATTTTGTTAAGAATAAGTTAATCGCTTCTCTCTCTTATTAATCACCCGATTAGTAAAACAGTGAAAATCACGCAAATCATTGGAAATGACTTTTAATATAAATGGTAAAGCATTTGAAAAACAATTTTTATAAACTTTTTTCCATTTCTCTCTTATTTATCAATTAATTATAAAAAACAAATTCTTTTTTTCTTAGAGAACAAGTGAATTGCAGACAAAGAATAAAAAAGAGAAATGACTTTAAGAAAGAGTAAAAATAATTAAAATTATATTTATTTATTAATTATAATAATAAATACGAATATCGACACTAAATAACAACACAAAATGCAATGAATTGGTGTCTGTATTGCATATGAATTGAAGGGATTATTCATTTGTTTGAAGACATCCTTGAGGTTAGTCTTGAGATGTAGTGACAGTAAAAGAGAATTTTTATAATCCATTCCTATATTAAAAAGATTTTCAGCGTTTTTGAGGATAGAATATAAAGAGAAAATTATAAAAAAAAACATTTTTTATTTGTGTGGAACTAATATCCAATAAAAATATTCTAATTAACCGATTTTTTTCTGCTAATGGGAAGGATTTTCGCGCTAACAGACGAATGATAAATATGAAAGTCTTGAATAACAAGAATATTATTTAAATTTTTTTTATTGAGAGATAATATCTCTAACAAAGAATAATATTTTAATTTTTATTTTCGAAATTTTAATAAAAGATTAATTTTGAATATATTGTTTAGTTTGCAAAACATGAATATTGCGAACTGTAAGTGAGAGACGCTTTTTAAACATTGGGTGTGTTTTACATATGAATAACATTGTTAAGTGAATTATAATTTTTTTTAATATAATAATATTTACCCAAATATACTCGTATTGAGAGAATAATCGCTCATTTATAGCCAAAAAATTATTTTTTATATAATATGAGTAATAATTATAAGCGATTCGATGCATAAAAAGCCAATCATTTTCTCGATTTGAATGAAAGATCAAAAACAAAATGTGTTTTAACACGATTTTCGCAAATGTATGATTTGATTTTAATAAGAGGGTTTATTCGTTAATTGGAAATTTATTTATCAAGCAAAAATCAGATTTTGCCAAATCAACAATAAATCAATTTTTCGATTCAAACGCTATATATATATAATATATAACATATAAAACACATTAGAATATGATTGAGTAGTAATGAATAAAAAAAACTTTTGTTTAAAAACTTTATTTGTTTTTTCTGACTTTAATTCAAGAACTTATTGTTTTATATTAATTATTAAAATGTTATGAAATCTGAATTTTGATAATTAATTAATTTTCTATTCAAATAAAGAGTTTCAGAAATTAAGAAAAACTTGATTTCAAATTCAAACTATATTTTCTCGAAACTATTAAATCGTTTTGTATAAGTAGTGGATATCTGTATTGAAATATTAATATTAAATAAATTTAATATTTAATCAAACCTTAATTTAAATCATTTGATTAATTATTATTTTGAGAGGAATTCCGAGACTTTTCTCTTCTTATTCTCTTTTTGACTGTAATTTCAATTATATATTGAGTTTTGCTTTTGTTTAAACACTAATCGCTAACTATTATCAAAAATTATATTAATTAGTAATTGAATTATTATTTCAAAACTAGAAATCATTTTTGTTTTTAACAAATATATAAATTAAATAAATTATAAATTATTCCAACGGTTCATATGTAGGCTATCTTTTGGGAAACAGTTTTTCTGCAGAATTATAGTTAAATCTGAAATTTTAAATAACAAAAAGAAGACATTTTTGACGCAAAATTAAATTAATAATAAGAAAAAGAGTTAAAAAGTAATAAAAATTAAGAATTTTTATGATTTAAAATATTTGACTCGAAATCATATTCTTTAATCAATTTTAATTTAAATAAAATGATTGATTAAATCAAATGATAAAAAGATTTTTTGAAAATAACAAAAATAGTTAATATATATCAAACATATAGAGAAAAGTAAAATAAAATTTTTGCTAAATTTAATTCATAATTATATAAATAAAAACTAATTTAAAAAAAGATTAAAAGTGTGAATGTATTGAAAATATATGAAAAATTTCTTTCAAAACACAAGAGTTGATAAAATCTGAAAATACGAAAAAAAGGACAAAATCTATATTCAAATCCATTTAAATCAATAATTCTATAATCAATCAAAACCTAAATGACAGAGAAGAGTGAATATCAATAAATAAAATAATATTATCTATTAATATATCCTAAGACTTAGTATTACTAAACAGCAGTAATACTATTCCAATGATAATTAGATTGGATTTAAATCAGATTTAAGTTTTTAAGTTAAACATTGAAAAAGAGTTAATACTTATTCAAATTATTAGCTTATTTTCCAACTATTCCTAACCATTAGTATAATACCAATCAATAAGTGTTTAAAAGATAAAAAAATAAATATGTTATTCATATATATTCATCGATATATTTAGAGGCAACTAAACTGCTAATCAGTTTTCGATCAAATAATTTCAAAATAAGAATAAATAAATAAAAAATTCAAAAACATTTTAATTAAATATACAATTTTAAAAATGCTATAAATATTTATAGCGTAATGAGTGGCGCAAACGATGCGATTCAATGAGAGAGAAAAAATAGTCAATTAATGATTTACTTATTTATATTGTGATAAACCCCAGAAATAGGACTTTGAACTCGACATTCGCTAAAAGTTTATGATTTGCTTTCTTTTTACTATAAGAGGAAACTATCTTGTTTAATTTTTACGACAACTTTATTCGCGTCAAAACAAACACAAATTACAATAAAAATTGACCACAAATTGGTAGAAATGTTAAAACGATTAGTCATTATTCCGATTTCACAATCAAATTCTTTTAGTATTATTTAAAATAATTTATTTGTATTTCATTACTAATTATTTGAAATAAAATTAATTCAATGGATTTAAAGAGAGTTAACTATCCATTAGTTAATGTTATTAATCGTAATTACAAGTAATAGATAGACTGTCCTTAAAAAATAACTTTCATTTTTCGAGGTTTTAATTGAAAAACTTTTTTTGTGTGAAATTTATGTGAATTTTGCAGTTGTTTTCACTATTTTGCAAAAAGAGTTAAAATTAAATTCAATGCATTTTCCCACTCTTTTCACTGAAAAAACATCAATAATAAATAGTTTTGGTATTTAAACCCATTTTAATCATTCAATTATCTAAATTCAATTGAATATAATAAAGAAATTGTAAATTGAATTTGTTTGGTGTACTTGAAAAACAAAATTTGCTGATATCCTAACCTATAAACTGACCCATGTATTCAAATTGGATCAAAATCAAGCATTTGTTCGCCGATTATGATGTGTTGGCATCAAACCAAAACCAACTTGTTGCATTTGTTTTTAATTGGGGTGCAGTCCTGAGCTGATCTCAAAATTTGATTGAAATAAATCTTAGTTTTAATCTATAATTTATTTTAATGAATGAATCGAAAAGATTTTCTTTTATATATCAACACAAATAAGATTTCTTTACATATCTCTAGTGTTGATATGTCTTATCCCCAAAAATGGTCTGAGATTTGAGTTTTTGCTAAAAGAGAGTTCAGAATCCAAACCCTAATATCGAAATCAATGAGATATCAAATTAAATGATAGAAATGAGAATAAATATTATCTGAAATAAAATGTTTGGCTTTTTGTTTGGTTTGATTTGATGTATGACTTCAATAGCTATATAAAAAAATTTATTCCAATGCATAAAAAGAGATTTTCAAGTGTCAGAACACACATACAAAAGCAAGAACTCATTTAAATAATTTGATTTACAATTAGATGATTGGGATGAGAGCTGTGCTTATAGAGGAAGGGCGGACTGGCACTGGCACAGGTACTAGCACTGGTACTGGCACTAGCATGTCATTTTCGCCTAAACACTTCGTATGCAATCGTAATAATCAAAATCAAAATAATTTAATTCGAAAAACAGGTAAAAAGATAAATATATTTTTATTTTTGATAAAATTCTTAACTATTTTAATGCATTATAATTCTCGAGACGTTTACTCATATATATTGTTTTCAACACTAAATAACTGAATACTTGGGTTTGAATTTTTGCGAATTAAAGCTGAAATTTAATTGAAATTATAAACAGATTTTATTATTTATTTATTTTTTTCATTTCAGAGACTGTTTTCTCTTAACGTTTATCTTATTTTTGTAATAATTGTTGAATTGTATTCAACAGAAAGAATATCACAATTTAAGTAAATTTGAATTAAGATTAAACACTCAGTACTCCACCTAATACTTGAGTGGCCAGAGCACGAAAAATCAGACATTCCTTTAATTAAAATATTTGTTTTGTTTATTACATTTATTTCTAATTTTGTTTCTTATTTTTTAATCACATTCTCTTCACAGAGAAAGAGTGAAAAATGCAATCAATTTGAAGGAAAATATGTATTTATTGCGTAAAATATCATTCATTTAATTTTCATTACTATTCAAATTTTGATTATAAAAAAAGCATAAAATTAACATAAAAAATGACATAGTGTATTCAAATTGATTTTATGCAGACTCATTAATGCAAGCTATTATTCAGAGATTGAGAAGGTCGGCCGATCCAAAAAAAAATTGACCAAAAACCTAGGGGGTATCAGGAAAGGCATTTTTTTAAAACCTCAAAAAACCTATATTTTTATTATAAAATTTTACCAAATTTAACTAGATTTAAATCGAATTTAAATTGGATTTAGTACCAATTTAGGGAAATTTTCTAATTTTAATCCAAAATCTATAAAAAATCTTAGAAGGGTACCTTTTCGCGTACTAAATGCTAGGGAGGAACTGCCAATTTTCAAAATCATAGGGGAAATTTTTGCCTGACCCCCTTCTCAGTGTCTTCTATTATTATTGTATTAGTATCAGTTGATTTAATATACACTAACCGTTTTTTGTTGTTGCAGAGCTATGACTAATATGTATTTATAATTACCTAAATATTATATATTATTATAAATTAATATGATTAAAAAAACTAAACATGAAAATAGATTTTATTAAATTTTCGTTTTATTTTTAATTTAATTAAGATAAGAAACATTGAAATATAATAAAATTAAAGATATCCATAAACTAAATGCAAAAATAATTAGGATCGTTTTTTATTATTAGTGTAATTTGATATTTTTGTTAATTTATGTATAATTTTCTATCTAATATCAACGTGTTGTTTTTTCCAAAAAGCTGTATGCCGCAGACCTTCGAGCTCCACTCTAGGCCTACAACACATTTGTATACAATATTTATATACATTAAACATGTTATTTCTTGAAGAATTAATATGGAAATTTTTGAAAATAGAGTAGAATTTCAATATTAATCAACAAATATCATCCTTGAGATTGAAAATATTGATTTGTTTGAATTTTAATACAAAACAACAATAGAGAATAAAATTCTTACTTTTTTCTCTAAAATATTTATATAAATAAAAATAAAATTTTATACATTAACTGATTATTGATTAGATATTTTTGTTAGTTATTTATTTGCATTAATTGCAAAATTTTTACATATTTTGTATTGTTTTATAAACGAAAAACAAATAGAAATTTCACATTTTTCAGGCGAAACGAAAAATACCAATAAATCAAAAGTTTGAGAAAAAAAAACTTGAAACAGAAATACAAATAATTTCGTTTAAAAACTGTCTTAATATTGAGTTATAGAAAAAATTAGATCAATATTAACATAATGAGACTTTTGCTACTATTATAATAGAAAACATTCGTAAAATATATCTAAGTTTAGAAGAACTCTTCCATCGATGGCATGAGTTCTGCCAGAGATCTAGTTTATGATAAACAAAAAACAGATTAAAAATATATATTTATTCCATAATAACTCATATTATCAAAGCTTTAATTAACTTTTATTATGCCTTTCAATATAAATATGTAATTATTGTGTTTGAGAGCACAGGTATCAAAGACAATAGCGGAGAGATAGTGCACATGGAGCAAACAATAGGGTGCTGGTGCCATGATACTTAACAAATGAATAAAAACGAACCAGAAGAGATTGAGAAAAAACAAGTGAAAGTATATAAAATGATTTTTATGGTTAAAATCTCAAATCAATTATAATTGAGTTTAACTCAATTTTTATTATAGCATAGATTAGACGATGTAATGAAAAACGCATTAAACGTTGGGATGACCTCAAAAAAGTCGGTTTTGCAGCCGAAAAATGTCGGACAGAGACCACGCCTTTGTGCACAGGCATAGGGATAGGGATTATATCGACGACTTCTCATGGCATTTCAATCCGATGCTGATGCCTGTGCTATCATACCTGTACCGAATCTCACTCTTCTACTCTAACTCCATTCACATAGCACTGGGCAAATCTATCGGTGCTCTGAATTTCAAAGCACTACTACTGTACGGAAAAGTCTCCTCTTTTTTCCCAATACGAGTGGAAATACTTCTGGATTTCTCTCCAAAATCTCAAAACCAGTTTAATTGGATTTTTATTTCAACCAAAAGACGATTTTTGAGAGAAAAAAATGTTATTTTGGTTTTGCATTAATAAACTGGATCTTTGAGTTACGCTTTTGTTTTTTCCTGTTTGATAGATAAGCCATATTTAACGGCACAGCCCTATCAGCCCAATCCCTATCCCCTCTATATTCCGATGCAATCAAAACGATTTATGCGGAGATTATGACAGTTCCAGAAGTGTATGAATTATAGAAATTTATATTTTCGTTGTGTTTTGGATTTTGTTTTTAATAAGTGGTCTCTCTTTTCTTGGAGTGCCGTTTTGCACAGTTATTTCACCCAGTTAGATTTGCATATTACGGCATTTAAAGCCTCTACATAAGAACATAACTGTGCGCAACATCTCTCGCATATTTTTGTTGATAGCATTACATAAACCAGTTCTTCACTTAATTTAATTTCTCTTATAATTTATATTGTAATCAAACACAAGGTCTCAGATATATAGCAGAAAATGGGAAAAACATTAAAAACATTTTTTATTTGAATTTATTTCTGAGGATTTTTCTCCTTTTAATTTTTTTTCTAATTTAGATTTTATATTCGAATAATTTTTTCCTATTAAAGTCTCTCGAATAAGCAATAATCGATTATTCAATTGCTATTAACTATCGTATTATGAAATTGTGCCGATCGGCAGATTCTTATCGGCACAGGTATAGGCATAGGTATATAAAAATGTTTATTTATGTGTAGAAAATATATAAATCTCTTTTTGAATGATTTTTAATTTGGTTTAAGTTTTTGCAAACAATGCAAATGAAGAAAAGCTGAAATTTCTTATTATTTTCAAACTTTTCTTATTATTATTTCAATTTATTTTTCATTATCACTGAAGAAAATATTGAAGTATTTTATTTATCAGTTGTCTCTCACTCTTTCTTCTAAACACAATAAGACTATATTTTTCTTATATTCAAATTAAGCAATACTTTAGTCGTATTTTTTTGTATTACAAAAATGTTTATTATATTCCCAATTAGATAGCGAGAGCAAAAGGGAGAGTCTGTGCATAAAATTCATTGTATTTTCTGAATATAATAATATAAAAAGATTAAGGATTTGATTAAATAATAAATAAATAAATAAAAGAATTTTTATTTCAAAACCAGAGCTGAAAGGCATAGAAGAGATATAAAGAGTAAAAAAGTGAAGAATCGTTAATACAATTCCTTATCGAATATATAATTTTAAAAATATATTTCACTTTCGATTATAATTATAATAATTTTTCGCCGAATATAATAAAACAGTTAATCGTTTCAGCGGTAAGTGAGAGCACAGTCTATGTGGGCATTCATATCAACAGACCTTTATTTACAAATAAAGATCACTTTTTCCTTATATTGTTCTCGAATGTAGTCAAAGAATTTTGTTTTTCATTATTTTGAATATTATTCGTGAAAAATGCAGTAAAATGTTTTCAAGTGTTGCTCAACAGATAGGGTCAAAGTAGGTCAGCCCAGGTAGCTGTGGTGAGAAGTGCCAGTGCCTCACCCATTGCCTAACTGTATATGTGCCGATGTGGCCGGGGATGAGGATAGACACGCGTCCATCAGCGCCTAATCCACATACACTCACACACGTGCTCTACATTAGACTACATTATACTCTATTATATAACACTAATCATAATATCTATATTTTGCATATTATTATAGTTATGAATATTTGTATATTTAATAGAAGCAAAACTTTATTTATTATTTTTTATATTAATAATTATATTCCTGTAATCGTGAGCTAACCGAATGCCCACACGTTTTGTTAGAGTTTAGATTTTTTTGATTATATACTCTATTCCTGGAATATATAGCTAATGAATGAATGAGATTTCGTGACAAAACTTTATTTTTTCTCTCTTCTACTTCTTGTAGTTCTTTTAATTTAAAAATTCGTTTTATATTTAACTAATAATTGATTTTTTACTTCGGCTTCTGATTCCGAATCTCTATGACATCTAACACTAAAATAGTTGCAATAATTTAATTGAAATATATTTCGAATTAAAATAATCGATAATTATTTACCGATTTAAGAGCAAAATATATTCTAGCCAGATCAATTAAATTGGTGAATCAATATCAATTTAATGCTCTAAAAGCTAACAAATAGCCGCAACATTATTACAGTTCAAAAAAGTTTATTATAGCACTAATAATATGAACATCGGAATACACTTATAATTTCAGACATAATAATATTTAGCTATTATTATATAAATTACTCAAATTGTTATATAAGTTAAATATAAGAAACAAAACAAAAACAACATTTTCTCAAAATGATAAATGAACTGAAAATCGAAAAATGCAATTCAAATAACTATTACTTCTATTGACACCACATTTGTTATCAAATTGAGAGCATCAGTAGATTTAATATTAATAAAAAGAGTGGTATTGAAGGTATGGAAGTGTGTGTCTTAGGGTTAGCAGAGTTAGCACAGCAGCACCGGTTGCTATTTCACGATTCTCCAATTTTCTTCTCGCCTATCACTGTTAGCACAGGTAGTTTCTGCCAGTGCTGTTCGTATTGAAAGCTAAGTCGTGATCAGGAAGATGATTGAGAGAATGCCGTTTCTATTCACTAACTGAGTACTGAGAGATCTAATCAGTGGTGGAGTGGAGCACAGGTAGTGGTGTGATGGATACACCTTTCCCTACGCATTATATGCCAGTCTATTCTGATCTGTCGGCACAGAAAAGCATATTTTTTGACACACAATGGCAGATACGGTCGGCTTTTAAATACAAATTTTATGTAATTGTCTTCAATATTGTATTTTATTTCTAAAACAGACTTTCGTATTAAGTTTTGTTACTTTTTTGTTGTACTAAATGTTGTTTAATATTAAATTTTTAGATTTTATGCCATAATTATTGACGTTTAGTAATCAATCTAATTGTATGATTATGTAATGAAATTATATTTTTTAACTTTTTTTTATATATACAGATATTTGATAAATAGGTCTATAGGTCTGTAGACTTATTGAGAGTTTAGCGTTTTTATGCAAAAATCTATTTAAATGATTTGCAAAGCGTAACAAAAGTTTCTGATTTTTGAACACAATTTTTGTAATGAATTCAGTGAAAGCACTTCTGTTTGTGTTAATAGACAAGTGGTTTCATTTGATACGAAATGATTGTTAAACAAAAATAATAGCAAAACCTATTCACTTATCAATTAAGCTTTACCCTTTTTATCTAAACTTCTGTTTTGAATTTTTTCGGTTTTTTTTAATTTTATAATTATATTTTGGCGATAAAGCATCGATGCGTGAAATTTACACTAAATTTTATCGTTTTATTAGTTTTTTCTTCTTCTTATAACCACTTATTTATAGTTTTGGAATTATCGATAAATTAATTTTAAAAACTAAAATATAATTATAATTGGATTCAACGCAAAAAACAAAAAAAATTAAAAAAACGATTTTAAAAAATGTAAAAACAGAGAAATAAAATCAAAAGTATAGATAAATTTATTTCAAGCCTTTATAATGAGATATAATACGATTTGCATTAGATTGGAAATAGATTTGAAGAGATTTTGTATATATTTCCAAAACAATTATTACTAAATTTACTTAAATTATTTGAATTGTCTTTTTATAACATATCTATAATTATATAATCAGATAATTTCGATTATCATTAAAATTATACAATAGAAACAAATCTGATATAAATAATATCGAAAAATATTATTCCAAAAATAATTCAATTGATTTATTTGTGGCAATAATTTGAATTTGAAAACTATCAATAAAAAAGGCAAAAATCTTTCTTGCTTGATCTCTAGAGCCACCCTTTTGTCAATTATACGAAACATAGAGAAAAATATGTAAAAACATCTGTAAAATGGGATTATTTGCGAAAACGTATTGATGACCTGAAAAAACTTACATCAATTAAATTGTTTCTTTAAAACGAGATTAGATTTGAAACAAACAAAAAGTTTTATTTTTTGCACTAACTCTGCCCTATTGTGAGTGATTGTGAATAAAATTATATTAAATTTTATGTAGTATTACGTAATGATTGCCAGTATTTAATCGATAAATAGATCGGCAATTGAAGAATGCGATTGTGTTTTAATAAATGCTATCAAAGAGTATAAAAGCATTTGAATTAAAAAAATTTAAATACTATCGAAAAAAAATGTAAAACAAAAAGTAAAATCCATAAGAATTTCGATTGTATTGAAAAAATGAGCTTTCACTTTTCACGCAAAATCAATGGCTTAACTCATTTATTGTTATAGTGGGCACACAATTGTGTTTCGAGCAAGGAATGGGAGCTGAGAATAGGGACAAACACTACTACACATTCCTAATTCAGTTTAAGTTTTATATGAATTACTTTTTTATTCCTAATAATCAAAGATCTATTGATTTGTAAGACACGGTTTGGCTTCTAATGCATTAGACATCACATCATTAAATGCAGCTTAGGATACAATTTCGCTTTTCATACAATCCTTCCCTCACTTTCTCTCTCGTTCTCGCAATCCATTTGCTTAAACACTTATAAAAACATATTATATTCGAGACAAATAAGTGCTCGTTGTGTGTGTGTTGTGTGAGAAAAGAGTGAATAACATGTTTGATAGATAGACAATAATAAGACTAATATATAATACATTGAGAAAAATCAGTTCGAAGAGTGAGAATGTGGGCCAAAAACAATGGAATAATAGTTTTAGACATATTGTGTTCCAATGGATTTGAAAGCCCAAACTGGGCATTAAGTTACACTCAAAAGCCGATATTATTAATACATTATATCAAAATATACAGTCAAACCAATTGCCAATTCGACAAACAATTGCCATATATTTTCGTAAAAAGCTATTAATTTATATCGTATTTAAAATGATAAAAAGCATTTATCATTAAAGTTATGCAATCTTAATAAATTCTTATTAAATTGTTTAGATTAAGTAGCAATTCTTTCCTATTAATTTTTATTAAGTTCATATTAATATAAAATGATTTTTTGCAACTATCATAAATTAAAGCGTAAAAAAATTCCATTAATTGCGAGCATTTTTTCACATTAAACTTATCGCATGGTTAACATGCTTATATTTAGAAATTGAGTTTGATTGCATTCTATTTGTATACATATATGAATGTATATATATTTATATATTTAATTATAAATTAATATTTAATCTAGCGCATTCGATATGTTCATTTTTATCAGGTTAGATTGTAGCGATTACTAATGTCTGAGTGAATTAAGCCTTGAAGCGGTTGAGCGCCAGTTTAGCTCAAATACTGTATATATATTGCGGAGAAATTCGAGAATTGAATGGATAATCAAAAGAGAGATTCAAACAATTTTAAGCCTTTAGGGTGGAGTACAACGGTGTGTCTGTTCTATGCCTTCGTTGCCAGTTATGCCTGTGCTCTGAAATAGAGATGGAGTGATGATGAAGAAAAAAGTGAATCGTACGCTAATATCCAACTGACCCCAATTCCCGGGTAATCAACCCGAAGCTAAAGGGAAGGGCAGGGAAGCGAATATTGACGCGATATTGGAGGCAATCGAGAGAACGAGAGAGCAATAAGAAGAGAAGTATAAGAAAAATAATTTCTCAATAGTATTATATCATACCTCTGGCACTACCTAATAGATTGATAGGAAAACTCTGTCCGAATATATTCAAAGATAGAGATAATTAGTTTGACTTATATTTGATTAGAATTTCTTTTAACTTCTGCTCTCAAACAGAAATCTTTTGAAAATTTTGTTAATTTTTACTCAACTTTTTTTACGCTCTCTCTCTATCACTGGCCCTAAGAATAAAAAATTTTTGTAAAACTTTTATGAGTTTTAGTGTAAACTCCCTTTGACTCAAAAAAAATTTGTCTTAAATTTGATTTCATTTATTTATATAATATTTTGAATTAAGAAATCGTAAATAATTTGCGCAAAACTTTTCACTCTTTTTAGATGACATTTCTGGTATAAGAACTAAAATTTTTTATTTTATTCAAACATTTTTAAAACTAATTATTTTTGATTTCCAGATAAATAAGGTTTCGCCAAATTATGACAAAAATTAAAATTAAAAAAAACTTTTTATTCGATAGTTTAGTTTATTTTGTTAATTAAAAATTTATTTATTTATTTATAATTATATTTTAATGTTTTCGAAGAATTAATTGTGAGAATTGAGAGGAAATAAACTTTTCGATTAATTTTAGTAAATTTTTGTTTTTTTTAATAAGTTTTCTCATTATTCTAAATATTATTTCTTTATTGATAAGAATTTTTCTAATATATTATAAATTTTTATTTTTAAAAATTTAATTAACTTCACGATAAGTAAAATTATTTTTAATATACCTAGTCGGAACTAAAATGAGAGTAAATTTAAACGTAATTTATGTTTAATTCTAGATGAATTTAAATTTAAT
>JAQFXP010001438.1:0-19308 GCA_034693685.1 Belba bartosi
TCTCTCTCTCTCTCTCTCTCTCTCTCTCTCTCCCAGTCCTTCAGTGGTTATATTCCTCTCGATCTCACATCCCAGTGCAACACCAGTGCAATAAAGATTAGCGAATTTCACTACTCGTCCCCTTTGCCAGTATTGTGCAGTTGTGCAGCACTTGATGTTATGCCTGCGCTGCCGAGCCATGCCATGCCATGCCATTTAAAAATGCAGACTTAGTTCCCTGTTTTTTAAATAGAGTCATATCTCAACCATTATTCCATTATTATTACTCTTATTACTATTATTGGATCCCATTATTATATATTAATACTAATAAAAGTTTAAAACATATGCCAAGAGTGCAAACCAACCACTCGTTTGCATTACGTCTATTCGATTCTAATTACCAAATAAATGCAATTAACATAAAAGTTGCTGAAAGTTAGTTCTCTTTTATCAAACAGTAATTAAAAATTAATTTTAATTCAAATACTTTGTCCTAATTTCTAATTGCGGTTATAATTCATAATAATTTTAAACAAAAAATAGAAATATATTCGAAATAATTCGACGAAACTAACAGTTTTGCATCGAATTGGTTGAATAAGAGCTGGCATTGAAGGACATGTTTGGCATTTAAATAATTCGGTAGTGAATCGAGAATTTGTTTTGAAAGACCGCATTCATAAGGTATGGAATGTTATGTTATGGTGGGCTCAGCTGAGATGGAGGACACAATTGCAGCACAACTACCGTAAAACTCAACTCAACTCCAGTCAGACTGAAGTGAGTGGTAGTCAAACATCTGTCTGCATCTCTCCTCTCCTGCCTCTCTCTCTCTCTCTCTCCCTCTCCCTCCCTCCCGGAGCCACTTTCCCACGACGACACGTCCCGATACACACAACACACAAACTAGGCTTCAGTTCGACTCAACCGACTTAGAGCTAAGAGGGTCCCGAAGATGCGACCATCCAGTGCTCCAGTGCTCGCTTTTACAATGCTTAGAGAGGGGGAGGCCGTCAAAAGGACACCGATGCCCAGCACAGGCCGGCGCTGGGCTGCAACTCTGTATGCAGTACAGTATATGCAGTCTATATTCGGCTCTAATATCACTACATATTAGAATACGAGAGCCTTTGATGACTGATAGCTAACAGTGTATGTACTGCACAATATGTACGGTATGTATGAGCTTCCAATTGAGTCCATTCAGCTAACTGTGCAGTCAGTGAGTCTACAGCAAAGTTTGGTCTAAAAAACACTTCATATTTGCGAATTGGAATCGGTTTTAGTGTTAATTTGTTTAAACTGAAGGCCATATAAATTTAAAGTTTAGAAAGTTTTACTATTTTCCTAAAAGTCTTTTATTTTATAGCAATCAATAAACTAAACTATCGGACAGTTTAGAAGTGGAAAGCAGTGAAAATTTAAAGCTTTTAATCAGGGATTCATAAGGGGAACCAGCCAAAACTTTCTGATTTTTAAAATTAGCATTTATCCGTCTTAGAATTTGGTCCGGGCAAAGGTGCACCCTTACCATCTGCAATTTTTTGAAAATTTTCCCTAAATTGATACTAAAATCAATTTAAATTCAATTAAATTAACTAAATTTAGTTTAAATCGAGTTTAAATTTAGTTAATCTGAGCAAAATTTTATTATAAATATATGGGTTTAAACTTTAAAACGTTTTTAAAAAATGCCTCCCTGATTCCCCCCTGGATCGGTTGACCTTATGAATGCCTGTTTTTAATTTAGAAATGTATTATCAAATACACTACAAAAATACTAAATTATTTGAGCAAACGTTACAAACTTCTGCATATAATTTGAATTACTGCGAATCCAATAGCAGTTGCTTTTTAGGGGATATCCGAGTTCATACCAGAGCCACAATACGGAAATGGATGTGGATATACAACGCATGATAGAACACCCTATTTATAATTACTATTCGTATATTCATTATATATTAGTCTATAAGTTGTTTTCAGACGTCATCTAATTGATGGCTATTTGAATTGAATTTTGATTTATAGTTCATTAGTTTTTACAACAGTTTCTGATTGAAATAAACAAAACAATTTTTTTTAATTATTTACACAAACTATTGTTTTAATTGAAAGTTATTTCAAATGTAGATAAAATTTTTATGTTATTTTGTTTGGGAATGTGCTGTAAATAAATGATCAAATTGAAGGCAAAAAATCAGATGATAGCTATAATTGAATATATTATAAATAAATTAAATTAAGTTTTGATTTTAATATTTAATCTTATCATTTAAGTTAATGCAAATAAGTCAGAAATTTGTTATTTTTTTGGTTCATTTAAAAACAAATATTAAGAAAAGCATTGATTTATACCAAAAAAATATGTTATCTCTTTGGCCGATATTTAAGAACCTCTTCGTTCAAAGTATATATACTGTATATATTTGCCTAGACAACATATACAATTTGTCTGTTTTGCCTTCTGGTTTGCCCTTTTTTATTTTTGTCGCATAATGCGGCAAATTTATTCTGTTAAATTTAAAATTATTTAGAAAAAACAACTTTTGCAAATTTGTATAACATCATGTTTATTAATTGTAAATAGTTATTTTAAGTAACAAACTTGTTAACTAATAATTTGTAACAAACAAATTTTTATTTTTATCTGTTTCCAACCGCTCTGATATTTATAAAAGTGTTTGCTTATAGTTATTGTTTAGTAACACTCACCTTACTTATTTAATACCTGTTTAATCTAATCTAGCCATAAGTTTTTATAAAAGTATATTACCTGGATAAAAATTGCTCTTAAAAGGTGTAGATAAGTGAACAAGAAAACCTCTTTAAAAAATTTAATATTGTAAAAATGTTCATAAAAGTTTTAAAAAATACTTTATCTAAAAAACATGCATACAAAAATAAACAAGTTTAAATCTAAATCTTATTAAATTATTATAAAAATTAAATAAAAATATATCCTATTTACTGTATAAACAAATTTTACATTTAAAACAATACTTTGTATTGACATAAATATAAGTTAGTTTATTTGAAAGAAGACCTAAAAAGGTTTTGGCAAAATAGAACTTGGACAAAACCAGATTTGGAAAAATAAGATACTTAGAATAAACTATTTTAGACTCTACGCACATATACAGTAAGTTATACAGTGCTAGAACTGTAAAGATAATAGAATTCAGTTTAAATAATAAAAGTTAATAACTCGGAAAGGATTGCAGTCAAGCAGTCGTCAAATCGGCGATCGCTTTAGTCTACAAACAATTATTTACTTTTGGTTTGGACTTCGAAAAAGGGTCATCACATCAATGGTTCTAATCTTTGAAGGCTATGCAGAGTAAAACTGATGCGAATCTAATTGCAAAACAAGAAGTTGGGAGAAAAGTCTGAATCGCAAAAATAGAATCAATTTTCAGTTTAATGTCTGTCAAAAGTCTTTATTCAATATTTTTCTATTATTAGCAAAATTGAGCCTAACTTTAATTGATAGCTGCAAATGACCTTTGAACTTGAGTGATTGGCAATAGGCAATGCCGAATGAGGTGGCCAGACCAATTAGGCCGTTCAACTTGCACTCGATTCTGGCCAACATTAATGCCTGCATTCAATTCAAGGTGAAAGACATTTGACTATCAATTCAAATGTATTTTTATGTTTTGCTAAATTAGGTCGAACTCAAACTCGAATTTGTTTCAAAAAAACTGAACCAAAAAAATGAAAAGATTTGGTACTGTTATGGAGAGTCCTGTTTGAGAACAGGGCTGCAAATGTTGTACTGCTTTAGAGTATTAGAAATTGCAATACAAAAGCATTGGAACAGAAATGCATTGAAATACTCGTTTCGTTGTTCAATGTTATGAAAAAGTGTTTTGCGCTCAAAATCCGTGGCAGTGGTGGTACTGGTAATAGTGGCAGTGGTAGCAGTGGTGGCAGTGGTGGCAGTAGTCGCAGTAGAGGCAGTAGTGGCAGAGCTCACTGCAGTACAAGCCTTCCATTCCATTGCAGTATAGCTAAGATTTGAATCGAATGTTTGATTCTGAATAATCTGAATGAATAGAAGGGTTGTAGGCGTTGGCGGTTGAGGTCCAAACAGGATAACTGATTAGTAGAATGGTATAGTTGGCAGTGTTGGCTGTGTTGGCAGTGGTGTACTACTGGTGCTATATTTTGCTTAAGCAATTAAAAGTAGGACAAATGAGTGCTAGTGAGCTAGTCATGGCCCATATATCCGGGTAGTAGTAGATGTCAAGGTTGTCAAAGAATGGAAATATAGATTTGAAATTCGCGAAGTCATCCATTCGTAGTGTAACTTAGTTTGTATTTACGGTAAACCAAAGTTTAATTAATAATAATAGAACTCTAAGTCGTATAGCAGTAAATCGCAACAAATAAAAGGCAAAATTAAACCCTTAATCAAAACAATCTCTTCATACACATAATGAACATGTCTTTGACAGATGGATACGCATTCATGAATTTTGAGCTCAAGGCGAACCATCACTAACTACTGTAGTTATTGCAGGCCTTTACACATAAAAAACTTTTTCCCAATTGCTCTTTCGCTTCGGTTTTATGGAAGTCTGTTCTCTAGACTAGAGTTATACCGCTTACAGAGTACACCAAATTTTAATACATTTTACTCTTGTTAAAAGTTGTATTTTAATAGTTTTAATTAGTTTTAATTGAAATTTTTTAATTATTGGTTGTTAGCAATAATAGAAACCAATCGGTATATACATTGATGAACAGTTTAATAATTATCTAATTATATTGTGAAATCAATAATTATTTCGTACCTCTTTCGTCATTTCTGATAACTTATCGTTTTTATACTTATTTTTCTAATTTATTAGTTTTTTAATACAAGAAATTTGTAATTTTAGTTAATTTTTACAAAAATTATTTGCTTAATATAAAGAAATTACTTAATTAAGATTTCATAATAAATTACTAAACTATTTAAATGTTTCCAATTTGTTATTCATTGTACGCAACTTTTATATAATAAATGTATAATATATTAAAACTAAAGTTAAGGTAAAAACCAGAAAAAAAACTTTTGCTTTCATTGAAACCCAGATTTAAAATATCAATGTTATACCACTTTTTTAAAACTTAAAACTTTCCTCATTTCGATGATTATTCGAAAACCAATTGTGTATTAACTGTAAACTGTTTGTGAATGATATGAAAGGCTGAAAGCGATTGAAGGGGAAAATATTGGATTATATCTAAACGAACGGTTCGTTTTGTATAATTTGCTTTTATAAATATATAAATATAAATATACTGTAAATATGTTTTTCGAAAACTTTTATGATTGCTAAAAGAAGGCAATGATTTAAACTAATGTACTGAATACAATTTAAAAGTTGAGTACATTTGCATGCATAAGTTTATAAGTTTAAGATCGGTTTAGAGCCTAAGCTAATAATTGAGTGGAAAGCCGTTGAGAGCGCATAGTAACAGATAGACAGTATGTGCCGCACATATCGGTAGTGGTTCTCATCAGGCATTCAGTGAGTAAACGAGCGAATCGTTAGATAAAAAATTGTTTATATTCTTTAACATATTTATTAAGGTTTAGCAAGTTTTTCAATGTTAATCAAAGCAGAGAGTCTCAAAGTCTCTCCTTCTCTCGTCACTAATTCAAAGTTGCACTCAAGTCAAGTCGATTCAGTCGATTCAGTCAATTCATCCCACTTTGACTTCACTCCTCTTTTCTACTTCGTTACACCTGTGCGAGGAATACAGCCCTTAATTATTGCTTTTTTCCATTCAATGCTGCTTTGGGTCCAATCCAAGGATGACCAGTGCCTCAAGACTTTTGCAGACTTCTTTTTAAAGAGAAAGAAAAAATAAAGTCAAAAATATAACGTAGTTTTCAGCTCGAAAATAATACTTTTAAAAACTTTCCTATACGCGACTACAATTCTTAAAGAAAAACATAAAAATTATGCAATCATTACATACGAGTTATTATTGTTTTGCATTGCACTTTAGACATGCAAAAATACTATTTTCTCATCTAATCCTGTTCTACATTCAGCCATTTGTAAAACCTTAAGACATATTTGTCGAGACATCTGAAGTTAAACTACTTTTTCTAAATAATTGTTAATAACTTTCATTGAATTTTAATTTATTTGATTACCGAAACCAATGTCTAATACTTTTAGCCAAATCTCAATTCTAAAGATGAAATTTAGTCAAATATGAATTTTAGAGCAAATATTTTCTCAGTGGCAGACAGTCTGGTTCCGCCCAGACATCAACCTAATCATCAACACATCTCTTAGCCATCTCTCGGTCGGCACACAATAAGAGCGAAACAGCCAAACAGATCCAGTTTTTCACATTTATCTTCACTTTAAATATATACTCTGTCGACGATCAGGATCTTTGACAACTGGGAGTTATGGCTCTTTCGGGGAAATTCGTTCTCAATTTCAGACCAAATCCAAAGTCGATTTTATTCTTAAATGTGGAACAAAATCACATTTTATCGCTCACTTATTCAGTGTTTTCCAGATTCCGGGTAACTCAATGTGCCCATCCCTACCCCCATCCGACCCTCTTGAGCGTCTGCTAAATAGTATTAAATCAACATATTAGATTTCGTCACCATTAGATTACAATAGATTCTGTTTTAGATTTACATTAATAGCTATTTATTTTTGTTTGTTTTGTCGGCAAAAAACTTAAATCAATAAAATATGAATTGGAATTCTAACTCAATTTGTTTAACTGCAATATCTATAGATATTAATTTGATTTCGAGATTATTATTTAAATGTTTGATAAATAAAGTTTACAACAAAAGCAGATACGAGTGAATAGAATGAAAGATCAGGTGCAGTAGTGACCGAATTTGATATGTATTTAATATTCTAAAGTTGGATAAACTTTGAATTTGATGAAAGTTAGTTTTAATCAAATTGGTTGTTTAATTCTTGAGATCGATTAAACTGTTTTGAGACGGTTTGGCCAAAAGGTCAGTTCCACGAAGACAAAAGTGGTTGATATTGAGGCTAAACACTCGATAAAAACTTAAAACAAATACTTTACTTACAATTACAATTAGCCGGTGCTCCTAAACACAAACTGACTTGTGACTCACAAGTTGTCAGTTGGATATGGGTTTAAAAGTAGATTACGTAAAAGAAAGTTGCAATTTGAAAACATTTAAACAAGTCTAAATCATTTCGCATAATTTGCATGAAATTGGCATTTCAGTAGAATTTAGTCGACTCTGTCTTTCCCTAAATTTATCGATAGACGAACCAAAGTTTTGCTGAACGAACCAAATCTCATATATCGACTCAATGTCTAAATGTCTGTAATTATATGTAAAATATCACAAAAATCGCAATGAATTTAATTGAATAAATTGTAAACAAATTTAGTACTTTTTGAGCAATTATTCGATTGAAACTATTCAATAATATTATGTATTTTTTGAAATGTCAAAATGATAATGTTATATCTACTGTAACAGTACAACAATGAAGCTACTTTCTATGATGCATTATAATTTTATTTTGTCTACTTATGTCTTTTATTGAATACTTTTTGATTATTTTAGTCTTAACTCAAATTATGCAAAGAATTAGATAGAGAACTAGTCTAAGAGAACATATAAATGTCAGAAAGGAGTGTATATTAAAGTAATTAATGGTTTGTGAAGGCGTTTGAAAACAATTGAATAATGTTTTGTTGAAATGTCACTAATCAGTCATTGAATTAGTTGAGTGCGACTGACGAACACTTCTTTTGTTTGCATTCAACTGATTATAGGTTTATTCACATCTAAAACAATAAATTATATTTATATTTACGAACAACTGTTTTCCTAATTTTCATTCTTAAGTTAGAATTAAAACCTAAAATGACTTTTAGAAAGGGTTTCCATAATTAGAAAATGGCAATAAATAATATATTTTTAACTAACTATTGATAATTAGTTTGAGAAGTAATAGAGTGATAGCAAACATCGCAATCAATTGTTATATAAAGTGCTATTTCTGTAAAATCCTCAATAAATTTATATGAAATTCTAACCAAAACTCAATTATGAATTATATTTATATTTTACTGTTTTTATCGCAAAATTGTTTTTATTTGATTTGATAGTAAAGAGGAAAAAGCGATAAAAATAAAATAAACAACAAATAAGTCAACTTAACTAAACTTGTTCTCAATGCTAGTCTATTGAGCTATTCTTTCAAAACTCAAAAAGTGTTTAATTAGAAAATACATTTAAACTTAATATAAAATCAAATAATTAATTGCCATTTAAACAATTCTTCCAATCAATCATTTTTGTGATCAAATTTAAAATTCTTAATATTGTCAATGCCTTTATAGTACGAATTCTTACTTTATTTAACTTAACTTAAAAATATATTTTTAGCCGAGATTTTGAATTTAATTAAAATGAATAAAACATAAGAAATAAAGAAAAAAAAAATTTGTAGAAAAAATTTTTGAATTTATATTTTGAATTAATTCTTTACTCGACAAGTGGTTATGAGCTGTTGATTGGCTGACATCGATATATCTGATTCTCTCTTTCTCTCTCTTTTGAAAACATACGCACAAAGGCTTAGCTTTGGATTGTATTGAAGTGATGCAACGCTGAGGAAAAATGCTTTCAATGAATGACTGAATGAAGAGATATATGCATAAGAGGCGCTCGATGTGACTACTGGGTTGCCAACACTCTCACAATAATGCGGACAAATTAGTTCAATCTATTTTAGAATAAACTTGAAATTAATTTCTTGTTATTAATTTTGTTAATTAAATTAAAAATTATATCTAAAAACCACCTGTTTTAAAAATATTTTCAAATAACCTTGAGAGTGAAGTTCACTGTAAATTTATTTGTGCTATATTAGTTGTATTATAATAGTGCATTAAATCTGTTTTCAATTAATCTTGACATAATTGAAAACTATAATAAAATTGAGAAATTCTCAATCAAGTTTGACAAAATAATAACAGACACAATTAAATGTTTTGTATTTTGAACTAAAAAATATTCTATTTTGCATCATCTGGGTAATTAATTTTTTAAATTAAGATTTTGCAGATAATAAATAATTTAACTTTATAAGTTTTTGATTTATTATAAACTAATTGTTAAAATATATAAGTTACTGTTTATGTTTAATTTTAAAAGCTTAAAACAATAAAGCTAAGATGACCTGGGCAGTAAGTGTATTAGCTACCTGGTGAGAATGAGTGTCTGTGCTAATCCCAATCCCAATCCTAGTCTGAATCGGATTGGGAATGGGAATGGGATTGGGAATCCAGCAATTGAAGCGAACATAGCCAGCGCTAGTGAGCCTAGACTATTGAGTGCTAAACAGAGAGCACGTGTTGGAGTGGGAAAGGGAAGGTTGGTTCTGATGCATTGACGTCATGTGTGTTTGCGCTGCGCTCTCGACTCAACGTTTGGTTCGAAAATATATTTCAGTTATGCGTCGAGTGTTGAGTCTTGAGTCGATTGCTATAAACACTGCATAGAGTGTGGAATCAGTGTTCAATCAGAGCATTCATACATTCACTGCATTCACTGCATTCACTGCATTCATAGCATTATTGCCTTATTTTATATTAAAGTTTGACTTAATTTAATTTAATATTAATTATTAGTTATTTGTTGTGATTAGTAACTAACTGTATACTAGATATCAACTATTTATATATAAATATCTAATTAATGTTTGGATTGCGGCCATAGGAATGTCAACTGCATTGGTGTCCTCCACGTTCTTCGGCGACTTCGGCGACCACTACCGCGTAAGTGATGACAAATCCGATGATCGGAAGACCATATTTTGCTAAGACATGAGAGCTTGGAATCCATTAGACGTATACATAGACTCAGTTGTCTATAAATATCTGTAAACCTATTCTCCAAAACAGTATTTATAACTATTTCTCAATCGGTTTCGACTTCAGACTCAAAACTATTTAAACAATTAATGTATTTATAGCCCAATCTATGACAAGTGATATGTGTTTCGAAAACAAAGCTTTGATTTATTTATTATTTATTATGAATTTAATTTATATTTTGATATTGAATAGAAAATAATGTTTTTATAGCAAAACTGCAAAATAGGTTACGATGTTATTGAAGTATTTGATGTTTGCTGTTGTGTTGGGTCTGTTAGCTCTGTTCGCTCGGCTCTACCATCAAAGCAGGTGTCGTCGCAATAGACAACTACTATAACCGAGTTTTGACTCTAATCTAACGTTCCTTCTCTCAAATACTAACGATCAAAATATTTAATATTTTGTTTAATTGTTTACTATAAGTGGAGCCCTCTCTCCCTGTCCAGTCCTGTGCCCTCCGCTCCTCTCAGTCCTCCAAAAATAAGCTAAGATATAGTCAGAATAGTTGTGATCTGTTTTAGGCCAAAAAGTATGTATTTATGTGATTAACGGTTAGTAAGTCATTGGAGATGAGCATTAGCAGTGTTGCTGCACAGGCAGGCAGGCAGTTCTGGCACAGGTATGCATGCATTCGTGCAGTGATGACTGGATCGGTATACACTATACACTACACACAGCACAGTCTACTCTACTGTAATACTGTACACTTGAATGTATAAATGGTTTGAGTTGTTTAGGTCAGGGCATACAACTCATACAACTAACTAATACAAGATTTAGCCAAAAGTCTAGTTTGAATGTAGGCTATGAGGCATTGAGGGCTGTCTGTCATACATAGATTCGGTGCACACATTGCCATACATTCCCATGCATTCCCATACCCTCTCATGTGTTTCAATGCTTTCAAATGTGTATCTGATTTGAAGTACGATTTGTGTAAAACTTTTTTTACAATTATTTCTGTTTTTCTCTAAACAGTCGAACGGCTCAACCAGTTTACAGAACTCATCCAAAAACGGTTTTGGGTCTCAATTAGACAAGAAGTCGAGTTTGGCCTCTGTTTACAACTCTGTGCAACAAAACAATAATATTAACTCCAATTCAATCAATAATAACAATTCGATTATTAATAACAACAATAATATTAACTCCAATTTGAACGCAAATAATGTTAATGTAATGACCCGTCGGTTAGTGACCACAACATCGAGTGTTCCGATAAACTTAAGCCATTCGTCGCATCGGCTCCAGTCGTCCCCAACAGTGCCAGCAATGCATCAGAAGAGCCCACTCGGTGTCCACAACACCAATACTCAGCCGCCGCTCACTCTCATGAGAGGGCTGTCGACTACGGGTGCACTTCAGTGCTCCCAAACAAATAACAACATAATTAATGGGAATAACAGTAATAAAGAGCACAAGAAGTTGGACCGAAGTTATAGTGAACCGGCGGAGAAGGCCTCCCAACAACTGGTGCGCCTCAACTCGACGTCGGCGACAGTGGCCGGTCCCATGTCTTCGCGTTACAAAACCGAGTTGTGCCGCAGCTTCGGAGAGGTCGGCACTTGTAAATATGGTGATAAGTGTCAGTTCGCACATGGAGGCCATGAACTTAGAGTCATCACAAGACACCCAAAGTTCAAGACAGAGAACTGCAAAAGCTTTCACTCGACCGGCTTCTGTCCGTATGGGCCCAGATGTCACTTCATTCACAACAGTGAGGAGCAGAAGAAGAGTATGTTGAGCACCATCTCCGGCACCGGCACGGGTGGCAATGGCAATGAGCAAAACTCTAACGGCTCTCAGAATCGAATTGGCGACCAAATGATGAATAGCCTTAACATGAATGCAAACAACAACTCGATTGCGAGCAACGGGTTTGGCCAGACCTACCATTCCGGCTCAAACTCTCATCCGTTACGACCAAAAGCGCTATCAATCGGTAGTTACAGTTTGGGCTCTTCGGGAGAGATCTCCCCGCCCTCGAGTCAGAGCGGAAGTCCGACTTCACTGAACAGTTTCTTCACTGAAGACCCGTTCAACCCGTTTGTGTCGCCAAGCAATCACGCATTGGGCTCCTGTGCCAACGCGTTCTCCTTTTCGCCAGATTTCGCATCACTCGTCCCGACAAACCATAACAATAAGTCTTCGGCTTTCGGTAGTTTGCAGTCGACTCACTGTCCGTCGTTTCCAATGCCTTCGCACCTGAACTCCGCAGACATTACTAGTGATCAGTCGGTAGTAATGCCGACAATGTTTTCAAACCAATTCCAGTCGAATAACAGCACTTTCGAGCAGCACATGAATGACGGAACACAAGGTATGGCCACAACACCGCCACCAAAGCTGACACCTGTGTCATACCCAGTGGCACCGGAATCACCAGTTGATAGCATAGCATCAGATGTCGAGGCATTAAAGTTAGAGCAAAACAGTCTGAGTCCTATGCAGAGCCCGACCTGCAGTTCCCCTCTCGACGTCAGCAAAGGTCTTCGTTTACCGATTTTCACTCGTTTTGCTAATAATGGTAACAATGACTCAGAATAGGGTTGGGTTGGGCTGAGAGGGCAGAACAGATAAAGGAAGGACTGACACCAACCCAAACCCTCTTTCCATTTAACGCAACTTTTTGTCCATTTAATCCGAGAGAGAGAGAGAACGGGAAGAGTAAGTGAGAGAGAGAGAGAGAGCTAGCGCTGGAATTTTGTCTCTATTTTCTATTTTGTTTGACTTTTTTAACCCTAAGCCAACTCTTTGGGTAATTTATGATCCCTTTTGTGAATCGCCTATTATTTAACTCTATTCGGGACCAACACATCAAACACTTCTTCACATTTCAATTTCAATCTTGTTTTCCATATTTGCTTTTATATACAAATTATTTAATTGCGGTCTTCATTAGTCAGAGTTCGTGTCCCAAACAATCGCTCAAAAAAAATGATAAAATTATTTAATATAAGAAAATAATCATAATATTTAACAAAAGATTTATAAATTATAACTGTTAAGAATAAAATTGAAATAATTAGCTCTTTTTTAATCGTAAAAATTAGGCGAATTATTATATATTTTTTGAAATTTGAGTGAAAAACAATTCAATTATATTTCTTATCTTCATTTTTATTATTTAATTTAATAATTATTTTTATTTAATTTGTTTAGTGTTTGTGATTATGCTTTTTAATTGCTTGAAAGTAATATAGTTATTGAAACCTATCTAACAGTTAGTTACTATACCGTAAGTCTCGAATCTTTAAAAAGCTATAATACAGTGCATCAGATCGTACAGCGAATTGATATACACTATGACTGCATTTGTTTAATTTCTCATTCAATATCTCTTTGCAGCTAAAATTTATTAGATATTTATTATTTAAAAAAAAAAAATTATAGCGATTTGTAATTTTTTCCTTTAATTACATTATTTTTCCATTAATGATATTTAATATATAAATACGAAAAAACTTAAGTGGATTTCAACTGTGCCTTTGATTATTAAATTGAAAATATTGCTGTTTATAATAAATAAAAATATTTATAATTTTCATTAATTAATATTAAATATAATATATATATATATATAAATATATTTAAAGGCAGCGAAAGGGCCGCACTTTTTGTTCAAATTCTTTTCATCATTTACTCTAAACAAAACATTAATTTAATTTAATTTTATTCCTTTTATTTCTTAATTTAAACTTATTTATAAATTATCATAAAAACACATAAAAGTAATTTAATCAATACTTTACTATTTAAAAATGTTTTTTTAATTATTTGTTTCTTTAAATAACTTATATTTAATTGTCTGCTGTTTTATAAACCGATTGCAATGTTCTTATTATTATTTAAATTAATTATATTATTATTATTAAACAAATGCTCATTATTTAAATTAACGTTAAAAATGTTTAATTAATAGAAAATAAAAGAAAATAAATTTAGAATTGATTTATAAGATTTTATATGTATTTAAAACAAAATATTTAAACTAAAACTAAAACAATTTGATTGAGTCTATGCTGTCATAGGTTTTGTGTGCGAGAAGTGGAGCCAAAGAAATGTCTAAATTGTTGATAATGTTGTGTCTTATATATGACAGTATAAGCCTTAATATACAGTTTGAATAACTATTTACTGTATTATTGATTCAATTCAATTCTATTGGACCAAAATTATCTGTTTTTAACTATATTTTTGCATAATTTGCATCAAATTAATTATAAAATCTCATTCCGATATTTAAAAACAAAAATGCCCCTCTTCTCAATTTTTCATAATATTTATTATAATTATTTTTCGAATTGAAATAAAGTAAAGATAATTTAACTTTTCTTTAATTTTTATTCTAATTTTTATTTTTTAACATTTCTTTGATTGTTTGAAATGCATTTAAAATATTGTGTATAATATCTATTAAATTATGAATTTTGTATTTGAATTTGTATTCTTAAAAAATATATGTTTTATACTATAAAATAACATTTTAGCAACCATTGAATGTTAATTTTATTTAGGTTTTCAATACAAATATAAAGCTTGAAAAACAAATTATAATTGATTTTTGTAATAGAAATAAGAATTAATAGTGGTTTTCAAATAAATTTTTAAAATTAAAAAGTTTGAATTTTGATTTCTAAACTGCACAAACAACACTCAACTATACACTTGAATATGGGTTTCGAAAAAGTGATAACACATTCAATTGAAGGCTGTTTTGGTCGAATCAGTCGTAAGATTCTGCAAAGTATTATATCGATACGAATAGCATAAGCCATACAAGTATTTACTGTATATTCGCGTCTTATTTATCTGTTTGTTAGGAATAAATTGAAAAGCGATGACCTTTTTATCACTGCTCTTATCGCCCCTTTTCTCCAATCGCTGCAAACTCTCATAGAGAGTGAGTATCGCTTCGAAAGCGACTTCAAAATCGCTTTATATTACCATAGAGTATATGCTTTCAAATCCTAATAAATTTTAGACAAATATTTTTACTATTTTCGTGTTTCTAACTCATATTTGTCTCAGCGTTTTCCCGCTTTTAAACGGGCACAATTTTGGCTTAATTTTAATGTCAAATATTGTCTTCAGTAATTAAACTAATGGATAGACAGACTATTTGTTCAAAACTCTAATGCTCTTAGATTTGGAATTCTTTATTTGCGGTCATAAATGGTTTAGTTTTTTTTATAGCTTTTCAGATAATTTATATGAATAACTAGTATTGATTAAAACAGTGATTTGTGTCGAAAAGACGTGAATATCTATCTGTGTTTAGAATATTGTCAATAATTAGCAGATGTATTGATGTTATGCAAAGATGATATGTAGTGTCAGAATAGAGACAAAACAAAAGAGATAGTCATTGAGTCATTCGACTGAATGCGTAACCTATGGTAAGAAAGACCTGAATTACTGACTTATGAGCCGATTCACAATAAGAAAATTGAAAACCAGTTCATATTATACTCTTATAATTAGATCACAACAACATATTATGAATGAATGCCTGACTTTTAAACACAAAATTTTATTAATTCATTCGTTTTTGCATTTTGTGTCAAAAGAGCTGAACTTCAGTGAAGAAAAAAATCTGATTTTAATGAACATTAGATAAAGTAATTCGTTGCAGTATTTAAGGCAAATTTTTCCTTACTTTGGCTCAACTAAAATATAATAATCTAATTAATGAAAATAAAATTTGTTTTTCAATAAATTAGTTATGTCTTAAATGAAATATAATGTCAAATTTTTTACAAATTGGAAAATAGAGGCTTTTATATTATTGCATAAATTATTTTGATTGAAATATATGTTTACAACATTTTTTATCTTCAATTTTGAAAATTTCATAATAGTTGAAGTGTAGGAGAAGTGAATTTTAGAGGAAAATACAATTATTGTCTGACTGGAGGCAATAAAAATATTTTACAATTATAACGTAAATTTATTTTTACAGCATGGCGATAACCATAGGCAAACAAGCTGGCTTGTTCAAGGAGTCTAAGTATGATTCAACATGGGTATTTTTTTAAAACTAAATTATACAAGTTGTAAATAGCTTTCTTTTTTTGGTAAGTATCACTTTGCTTGCAAGATTAAGGTAATTTTTTAAAGAATTTTATCTATGCCTTGGTATTTTTATTTAACTTTCAAAATTTATTATAATATTTCAACACTTTTTTCGATAACTTTTGAATTGTTTATTTGAAAGCTTTTAATTTTGTGATTGAAATTCTTCTAAAATTACTTTCATTAGAATATATACAAAAATTGCAAAATATTTATGTCTTTAAACTAAAATATCCTCGATACATGAGAAAATTATTATTATTATCATTAATTTTTAACTAAAAACACTTCTAACATTCAACAGAACATTTTTATTTACTTTAGAATAACATATAAATTTCAATTCAAAACAAATTCAAAAGTGTTTATTATAATTAAGTATTTATTATACGTTTAGAAACGAATGACGATATAAGTTATTTTGCGAACTGAATCAAATGCTAATTTATTCCATTTAATTATTTTGTTCCCTTTTTTAAACATTTGGTGTATTTTCACTAAAATAATTACATTTTGTTTGTTTGAAATCATGAAAATCTAATCAAAATGCAAACTATATTTGAAATGTTGAAAGTTTCGAAAGAAAAAGAACTTAAATTGCATTCATATATATTTTTTAGTTAATAACATTTTACAGGCATTCAAATAGCCTTGAATAACTGTGAATGGCTATAATGGTACTAACTAACTTGTAAGTTATACTTATATACAGTATATATATATTCACTATATATATGCGCTTATACTGGTTGACTGGTTCAGCTACAAGTGTGTACAGAGCATAGTATGTTGTGTTCGTCATTTCGTCTCTCTCTCTCCCAACTCTCTCTCCCTCTCTCTCTCTCTCTCTCCCTTACATACACACACTATAGCGCGTATGAATATATAGCATTTAGAGCTGACTATGAGTGAACTTTACTTGTTCACGGCTTTAAGAAATATGATTACTGTTTTTGGAACATTTAAAGCAATTAGAAGTTAACATTTCTAATTTTAGCCGCAACTGGGGGCTTTAGGGGGCTTTTTAGCTTTAAAGTTAATATGGATAAAAATAAAATTTTGGTTTTTATAGTTAAGTGGGACGATAAAACTTATTTAATATACCTAAAAACTTAGTTTTACGGTAAAAGGAATTAAAATATTACTAATTTGGTCAATTGTTAAACACTTTGAATATGATTTATAAAGAGATCTTATATTATAATGTATAAACATTACAAGCAAAAAGCCTTCTAACGCCCACAGTTGCGGCTAAAACTAACATAGATAGCTTTTAATTGTTTTAAAAGTTCCAAAAACAGTAATCCTGTTTTTTAAAGCCGTAAACAAGTAAAGGCTACTCATTGTGAGAGAAGTGCAGATATATAGTAATTTAGTATACAGTGTAAGGCTGTATATAGAGGTAGAGATTGCCTCTACATTGGAAATAGTGAATAGACAGAGAGGGAGAGGAGAAGAGAGACGAGAAGCGATGAGCGGGAGAGGGTAGGGAGAGGGAAGGGGAGAGAATGGAAGTCGCCCATTACTTTGAATGGTCGTCCTTGAAAACCTGTTCATTTATTTGGTGAATGTTATTTTTTGAAAGGAATATAAGCATGCCAAAATTTCCTCATTGCATCACAACATCCCTTATAACAAAAGAGTCAAAAATATAATTTCTTAAATTTGTTTTCAAATGTTTTTTCTTTGTTGACTAAGATTTGAAATTCAATTTCGCATTTATTTTGATTTATACTTTCGCTTATTTTTGGGAAAAACTGAGAAATAGAGTCAAACATTGTTTTAGTTCTGAACTAAAGAGTAGACTCGGCTGTAGAGACAGTGAAGAGACTGATCGCGTGTTTATGTTCGGCTCTTCTAACGTCTGATTTTATTAAATCAATCATAAAATTGATTAAAAACATACAATTAAGTTCAGAGTTAATCTAAAGAGTCATAAATATTGATAATTATATATAAAAATTTTGCAGTAAATAAAATAATCAAATCTTTAATACAACAACTGTTTTATCGCAATTCGGACTATAGATAGAAAAGCGCATAAATGCGGAATCAGTTCTTATCTGAAGTAATAGTGAAGTAGAGATAAAGTTATATAATCTAGAAATGCAATATAATTGTAGACAATTGGAATTGCAGTACAATTTGCACAACTGCTGCGATTTTGTCTCTGTTTTTGACAATTAGAGTACATTGGCTTTGCATTGGCTTTTGGTTTGGTTTTACATAACGTTGTTTCCAATGCTAACTACTATTGTATTTATTTAGCTTTAAGTACATACACAACAAATGAGTCTGAACTGCAAATGTTGTACAAATGTTGTTGGGTTCGGCATATCTGCCAGAATTGCCACAATTGCCACAATTGCAACAATACACTTGCCATCAGATCATTCGTCAAAACAGACTTTTGTCACATTAGTTCACCGCAAGTGTAACAACTGTACAATACCTGTGCCTCTAGTGCTGTTAAACTGTGCAAAACTAGGTATTGGCCACTATTTTCCTCTTTTGTCATTTTGTAAAAACACTTTTCCCAACACAAGAATATAATAAATTATCTTTTGTTGAAGACGTAAAAACAGATATTAACCATTAGTCAAATGATATGAATTTAATTACTTAACTATTAATATGTTCGGAACGAATAGATTATAATTATTTGTGTTCTCAATGTATCGTTTGTTACTATCCAACGATAAAATGAGATAAATATGAGCCAACTATTTGATCAAAAAGTTTTTATTCAATTCAATACCATTTCTGCAATTCGTAAGCGAATGAATCGGTTTTTGCAAAAGTTGTTTACCACTCGTTAATAGACAAATAGACAAACAGTTTGTTTTGAGTTTGTATTTCGAGTCCTTTTTATCGTTAATTCAGATAAGAAACTAGTCTTCGATTCAATTCATTTCATTCTATTTATTGAAAATAATATTTTTGATAAAATTGTTTAAATTATTTTTGAAAACTAATTAATTTCTGATTTGCTTTATCCGAAATCGGCGAAACCAAAGCAAAACATATAGTAATTGAATGAGAAATACAACTTAAGATCATTTATCTTCTCTTCTCAATACTGTTGTTCGGTTTTGGCGTAACTAAAGTCAATGCAAAGACGTTTGGTCTCAAGAAATCATTAGTAAATACAAATTATCAGAATTTGCATTATTTTCCAAGAATTTTGTTTATTTTGCAAGTGGTTCGCACTAATACAGTCCCTAAATCCCGGGTCACTTCGCACTAGACTATCATTATGACTCTCTCTTCTCTCTCTCTCTCCTGCTCTCTCTCTCTCTCTCTCTCTCTCTCTCCTGCTCTCTCTCTCTCCTGCTCTCTCTC
>JAQFXP010001439.1:0-19291 GCA_034693685.1 Belba bartosi
GACTATTTCATTAAATTTAATTTTAACATAATTAAAACAAAAATACAATTAAATTAATGCAAACCTATAATAAAATTGATTGGAATTCAATTAGAAACCAATTCAAATATTAATTCAATAGTAAACAAAACAATTTGCATTCAATTAGATTTGAATCCAATTTGCATTCAATTGTTTTTGTAAAAAATCATATATAAAATATTAATAGTCTTTTGCCACTAATTTATAATCAAATCAATTAAATTATAGTTATTTATATGAAACTACTTTTTGTTGTTACGAGTATTTGTTTTGATTTCAAGATATGGGTTGAAAATGTCTTTAATTTAAACTGATTGTTATGTATGACTCTTTCGATTTTAACAAGATAAAAAGACTAGCTTGTAAAAGTATAACGCGCTTTTTTAAAAATTTGATGGCTTCTAATATAAAGCCTTATTAGAACATTAAAACTTTTTGTTTTGTTAAACAGTTTAAAATATTTTAATGCAATTCTAATGTTAATCAAACAGTTTAAACATTCTCTCATTAATTTATATATTCAGTATTCTTGAATTAATTTAAAGATCGTATTACTCTGGCGCAAATATTTTGCCCAAGTGCATACAGTATTTGGAAAGTAAATTTTGGCCAAATAGGAGAAAATACTCTTGATATTAGATACTTGTAAATTTTAATGATTAACTCATTGTGTTACACTTAATTATATGGCTAAAAGTTTTCCTTCTTAAAAACATTTAATTATTTAAATTGCGAATGCTACAATAAATTAATTCTATATTTATTAACAAAAATGACTATTATTTTCTAACTTTTAATTATACAAGCAAACTTATAGAAATTAAGTTAATTTAATTCAATATTGTTTTTTATTTTTTTATAATTATTTTATTAATTTTATAAATTAATTAAATTTTAGTTTTTGATTAATTAGTTCATTATCAAATAAAATTTAAGTGTTTTAAATTAGTAATAAAATATTGTATAAATTATAAAAACATTCGTATTTTTATTTACGAAAAATATTTAAATGAAAAAGTGTTGTATCATATTGTGTAAGAATTTTATGTAATTTTATCTGTAAAACATAGAAAATTGTGTATATTATCATTGATTACATTTAAAATTATTTGTTGCATAAGTTGTTTGAGTTTACGAAATGAAATTCAATTATTTGTTTTAACTTGTTTTACGAATCAGACAATTAATTAAAGTTAATGAATAAATGTATAAAATGTTGTATCAGTTGAATGATAAATCGCTCAATTGATGCGAAACACGAAAAAAGGTTTGCTTTTTCTATGTTTCCAAAAGAAGCAAAGAATAGTAACATGCTAGCATATCTGCTTTGCTCCAAATTATCACCTATGCTCTCCATTTCCATTCATGTCTCCTCATCTTGTGTCCGGATTATGCAACCGGGAATTCTAGAGCACTGTATACTTAGGCCTAAATTATATTTGAATAAACAAAGTCATGAGAATTGAATTTATTTATTCAATAAAACAAATGAACAAAATATTATGAAATCCTATATTTCAACTATAAAAACAGATATTTTTTAGTCTAAAATGTAAAATTATATTTAAGAATAACATGAAAAATTTTGTAATATAAATAAAATTTGATTTCTATTTTATAGTTTGAGAAATATCTTAAAAATCTTAAAATATTATTCGTAAAAATCCATCAAAATTCTCAGATATTCTTTTATTATAATACAAAGATATTTTCCAGAATTTTTCTTTTAATATTTGTCGTTTAAAACTTGAATTTCATTTAAATTTCAATCTTTGAATCAATTGACTGACATTTCTATTTATATTCAATTTTACGTTAAAATTCTCAAATAATGTTCAGGTGATTGAAGTTTTTGAATAACTTTAAATGTTTACTAATTTTTTTTTATTATATCAATCTTTTTAGTTATGATTCATTAAATAAATTGTTTAATATTAAATTATCTCAATTTAGGTTTATATTCTAATAGCCATAAAAACTATTATTTTGCCTAAAATTTCATCAAAACTATGATAATGTTTGTTAATCTTAACAACAATTTTATTAATGAGTGCTTTAGTAATATTTTTGATTAAATGGGAAAAAGTGTGAACAGAATGCGAAGAGCGATTGCAATAATACCAAAACATAGAATACAAAAAATGTAATGAAAGATAAAAGTTGGTCTCACTATTGTTGGCATTCTTGTGCACATTCTTTGTTGGCCGAGTAGTTGTTTTAATGAGTCTATTCACTAATAGTTTGTCTTTTTGTAAATTGAAAAATATTTCTTTTTTTCCTTTAATTATTAATCTAAAAAGAATTGATAAAATGTTGCAAAAGAATTAAATCTAAAATAATGAGAAAATGCTTAAATTAATCTAAAAATTAGATAAAAATTGATACAATTATTTGACTTTTATATTATTAATATTATTTGAATTTATAAAAATAACTTTATAATTATTGTAATTATTATTTATCTTATACTTCAAATATAATAATATATAATTAAAATGTAGTTTGAGCTCTAAATTGTGTTAAATCTCTTTAAAAATCGACCAAAACTTTTTCACTCCTAATGTAATTTTCTGGTTTTATTTGACGTATATTAGACTTATATCTAAAATAAGAGTCGCTGTTGAGCTGTAGAACTGTAGAGTTGAAGCGCTGTAAATAAGTATACTTCACTGCAAAGCATTGTTTCAAATATCAATCAATTACCTGTGCTCTCACTGCTCTCACTGCTCTCACTTCTCAAAGTCAAAATATAACAGATGCTTTTAATCAGTTTATAGTCTTCATTATTCCTGTCTCGTTAACTCTATTGTTAATTATGAAATTTGAATTAAATTTCTTTTTTGTATAACACTTAAAATAATTATTTAAATATTTGTAAGAGTAAACAAGTAAATTTATTCAGTGAATATAGTTTTAAAAATAAAATAGTTAAATTTTGCAATATTTAACTAAATGCAATATTTGTTTGCTTTCCCTGAATGTCATATTTGGCTATTTTTGATTAAAACTCAAATATCTTTTGACGAAAATATAGTCATTTCTCATTCGATGCAAATTTAGTATAATATCAATAGTGAGGCAAAAGATATTAGAAGTCAACTAAAAAAATAAGATTTATATCAAAACAAATATTGAAAACTTTAGTTTCACTCGTTATATAACTTGAGTTATATTTCTAGAATTTTAAAGCCAAGTACTCAAGCCTTGCACTGAATGCATAAAATGGTTATTTTCAAACATATCTAAATTCTAACAAATAAAAATATTATTTTTCTCTCCATTAGACTATTACTATTACTTAGGTTTGTGAATAGTTATGATTTTTGTTACAATAGGATTGCAAACAATAACCATAAAAAACCAAATAATCAATGATCGAGTGTAATATTTATTTGTATTTATTGTTCACAATTATTTTACAAAATTTAGCCCCTATACTAAGTTAGCCAAAGGAAAATAACTAACTTACTAAAAATTGTGCAAATATTTAAAAAATTTAATCCGGAAAATAAATACGCCTATTATGCTTTGCCCGCTGTCAGAGGTACTGGACAAATTTATTTTTAATTAAAATTTAAACATTTTCCCTAAATTAGTGCTAAAAATTTAGTCTAAATTCGGTTTATGTTTAACTAAATTGAATTAAATTACAAAAATGGCAAATATTTGCCATTTTACTTCGGGCTATACCTCTGACTTGGCCAACCTTGTCTAACTTTGAAAATATGTACTTTATTGTAAATATTTAAAATAAAACATTTTATTCAATTGTTTTACTTTAAATTAAGTTTAAATTCTTGATTTAAACTAATAAACTAAAAACTAAGTAAAATTACGGTATTAAATAAAATGCACTCAAATCTTTACTTTATACAAAATAAAGCTTATCACTACAGGTACATTGTCAATCGTCCATTAGGAAAAAGTTTTTATACCGCATTAATTTTTATTATATTAATGCAAACTATCTTTAAGACTATTGCCATCCAACCCCCCCCCCCTTCTCCCCATACAGTTAAGTAATCTTTGGAATTAATTTATTATATATATATAATTATAGTTTAAATGCATTTTTTATCTTAACTATAAGTTTTGGTCAGTTGAAATACACCGGATATATAAATTGACTTACGTTAGTGTACTTTGAAATAAGTATTAATATGATAACTACTCTAAGTATTTATCTAATGATACAAAATAGTAAGCGCTCAGTAATTTATGACTTACTTACATATTTTTAGTTTATTATTTTTGTACTACTTTTTTAGATTATTAATACAATTTATAAAAGCGAATAAATAGCGAATAAACTGAAAGTACATATTTTGTGGTTACGGATTAAGTTTTAGAAAATGCCCCTTATTTTCAAAGTCTTTTTAGTAAGTTCTTATTTTTGTAGACTTATTCTAAACTAAAGCTTATTTTAATTTATTACTAAAATAAAATAAAAATTTTTTAAAAACAATTTAAAAATAGTATTTATTTTTATATTTTAAATACAGATAAATGTCATATAAACTTCAGTATTATATAAAAATTAATTAATTTAATTTAAATAATTTTAGATTATATTAATACTTTTAAAATTTAATTTAAAACATTTTTTCAAATATAGGTATAAATTATAAGATATTAATATAATGAATAGAATTGCAAACAAATTAATATTTAGACATTGAGTGACATGACTGAGCTAACAATAGTTGAAACTTATTGTAAGCTGTCAGAGCAGTGCAGCATGGTTGTATTTTATCTAAAATTTTGATCTGATGTCGTGAGGAATACTTGAGTCGAAAATATTAACCAATTCTAGCGAAACACGATTTTCCGAAATAAATAATATAAATATATTGATATTTTCAGTTGTTCTCAACATATTCTTAGACTATTTTGCAGAATATTTATTCTTTGTCGTCGCAGTCGCTAGAGTTGTCAAAATAGTCATAAACTTCATTCTGCAGTCAATACTGTATATTTGAGTCAATATATTAATATTTATTAATATGTGTTTATGTATTAACAGTACGATTATTAAACTAATTATTCAATTCGAAACGTTATCTCAACCAAAACACACGTCAATAATCTAATTGAATGTTAAAGGTTTTAAATAAATTCAAAATTAGTCGAAAGCACTTAAATTAATGACGAGATAGCAATAAAGCCATCGCTGAAATTGGAACTACAAATCCCAATCCAGTCATACAATGTGACACCTCTTTCATCTAATCTACTCAAACAAATCGATTGAAATGTCAGCAATACAGCAATACAGCAATACAGCAATACACCAAGTTTGTTAATAAATAAATATATCTTTTGTTATAAATAATTAAAATAAGTGAAACTATTGAACAAATATCTGATTAGAAGTGGCTGTTCTTTCAAACAATATTTGATCTTGTTTATAAAAATGTGTTTTTCTTAAACTTAAAAATGTTTTATACGATCAACAAAATGCACATTAATTTCATTTATTAGAAGTGCTTTTTACTATTATTTTAAAATTGACTAAAATCTAAAAATAGCCAGGTTTAAACTTACCATTTAAATTCTTTTTAAAACATTTATATGTTAATTTTTAAATAGAATTTGTTGTTAAAAAAGTAGATTTATTCTTTTAAATTAAAAAATTACAATTATTTGTAAACAATTTTCTTGTTACTAAAGACTGAACTTTAAGTTTTTTACTTTTTTCAAAGAACAAGCATGCATAATTATTTGATATGATTATCAGAGTTGTGTTTGTTTTGTTGAAAAACTATTTGGTTTTAAATGTTTATTTTTTAAAAATCATAAATTTATTTGTTTAGATATGACAGTATTCAAAAGACAAGTTATACCAAAAAATGTTTTGCATATTTGTAAAATGCTATTAATTATTTATGACAAAACCAATGTAGAAACCAATCTTACAACTATTTTAAGACAACTTCTGGACCAAATTTTTACAATATTTTAAAGTTTTATGCAAGAAAACTATTGTTTGCTAACTTAGCAATAAAAAGTTTAATAATTATCTCAAAAATAACATAACATAAGCAAACCTGTAGTTATAATCAATGCAAAAAAATATTTTGAAGACTACCTACAAAAGTCTTCGCCAAATAAATAATAATAAAATTTTGATATTGTTTAAAATTATAAATTAATTATTATTTTATAAATTTTGATATATAAGTTTTATATAATTAAAAATAATAATCTTTGTTTAATATTGTTTAATAAATCTTTTACTTTTTTGGAATTACTTAAAGTTCAGTCTATATTTCTTTATGATTGGCATTTCTGAAAAAATCTATTTTAAATAAAATTTTAATTTATAAATATTGCAAAAAAGCAAATATTTGATAAAACATGTCAAGTTATTTTAATAAATTTATTTTTAATGGTTGATTCTAAACTATTAAACAAATTGATTGGAAATATTCGGCACTTTTTGTATTTACTTCAAATAACTCATACGTAATGACTCGTAATTCAGTAATTCTCAGAATTAAGTATGTTACTTTTAAAGATGCTTGGTCATATAATTTTTTATTGTATAAACTATATATATTGAAACAAATTTTATTGCTGGTTTATTAATACATTGACTTGATGTTTTCAAATCATATTGCAATATTAAACTTGTAATATTGACTAAAATTGTTCTAAATTAAAGCTTGCAAAAATAGAAATACATGTACAGTAAATAATTATTTTTTATTGTTGACAATTTACAATCTAGTATTTAATTTTTGCAACCATGTTATTTTTCAAAAATATATTTTATTACGTTAAAGAATTTAAAATTAGCAATAAAGTTTGTTAGTTTATATATGCAATAAATTATTAATAATATATTCAGTATATGCAAAAATATTTCAAGTTAATATAATTAAACATCTCTGAATAAATTTTGCTTAAGTAGCAAACTTAATTTTGAAAACACAATAAATTTAATTTTTGTTTCATTTTTATTATATTCATGTTAAAACCAAATTCAAAAAGTTTCAAATAATATGTTAAAATATAATCTTATTTAAAAGACAAAAGTCTAATAATTTATTTTGCATTAATAATCAATTCAAAATATTCTGTAATTTTATCTTGATTAATGCTTGTATTCTAAGTAACTGTTTTTATGTTTTGTTTAAATATCTATCAGAATATGAATTTTAAATTGATCGTTTTCTTATTATTTGTTTATTTAACTTTTTAAAGTAATTTTATATAAAGCTTAAATTATTTTTTATTATTTAAAAACTCGTAAATTCTTGCAAAATTATATTTAAATTTAATAAAAGTTTTAAAAAATACTAACTGTGCAAAATGTTAAAACCAGGATTACACAAGACAATTTATAACCAAAATATCCACTCACTTTAAATATTATGAGTTTTTGTCTGCAGAATAACTACGTTTTCTGTGTTTTTAATTTCTTATTTCTCTAAATTGATAATAAATTTTTTAAATTTAATTAAATAAAATAAATTTAGTTTAAAGGGTATAACAACGCATAAAATTTATAATTACAAAATTTAATAATTATATTCTTACAATGATATGTGATTTATTCAATAATATGAATTTTTTGTTAAAACTATAAACAACATTGCACTAGGCTACATTTTTTTCTCAATCTTTAAACCTAATTTACAAACAAACTGCATGAGATATTTTAGTAATATTTTTACTAACACATACATATATTAAAGCAAAATTAATTATCAAATTAAATATTAATAAAAACAATTTTCTTGTGACGGGAAATTACGCTTAAAAAAACATAATTTTCATAATAATGCCAAAGAGTAATCAGATGAAAAGTGGGGTTTATTTATAAACTGAGTTTATCTAGCACAATTTAGTAAAAAGGAAACTGTGTTTACTTTTTGGCATCACTATAAAAAATCATATTTATATTTTTAAAATATCATTTTTCGCCACAGCAAAATTGCTTTTGTAAATATTTTATCTGATTATTAATTTTGCTTTAATATTTTTATGTGTTAGTAAAAACACGAACATATCTCATGCAGCTTGTCTTTAAATTAAGTTTGAAATTTATAAACTGCAAGAATTTATTTATTTTTATTTTTGAATGTGAATAACTTTTTAAATATTACAACTAGAAAAATAATTTCAGTACATTTTATCATTATATGTTATATGGTTTTATCATGATTAAAATAATTTTTTTTAACAAAAATATTTAGCCATACTTTTTGGTTTAAATTAATTAAATCTAGTTAAATTGGTTAAAAATATCTGCCATTTTATTCATGCGTATTTTTTTAAAGAATAATAAAATTGCAAATAATTTTATGTAAAATTAAAATTAGTTTTTAATTCATATTAAAAAAAATTATTTTAATATAAAAAATATTTCTATATTAACCAAAATTTTTATTTGAATCTCTTTTTATTTTCAATTAGAATTTAATTCAAATGGGATTTTAAACGAAAAGATGAAAACATGTTTGACTGAATCTTCTGCAGATCATGACTATCTCGAGAGTAAATTTTTTATTAATGAGAATATGTTCAACAAATTCAATAATCAGTAATATATTCATTATTAAACTAATAATGTTTTTATCAATTTTCGTCTACAAAATCAGGTAAGCATTAAAGCAAAGATAAATTCTGATTGGAATTACATTACAAAATATCCATTCATTACATTCTAATTGTTATTTGAAATGTTTTGAAAAAATTGCACACTAGTTTAACTTTAATTAATTATTATTTTAATTTAATTACAAAATTATTATTTTGTCTTGCTACTACTTCTCAATTATTATAATCTATAAAAAAATCTAAAAAAATATATTTTATTTTTGTTATTGTTTTTATTTTATTAATTTCCTATTAATTTAAAATTTTAAAAATATTTATTTTAAACCAAAACAAATCATAAAAACGAGTATAAGTCAATATTTATTTAATATAGTAAAAAAACTAATATTAAAAAGTAATAAATATCTACTTGTTAAATATAGATGTGAAGTACTTCACGGAAAGGTATTGGATATGAATAAAGTGTTTCCCGAAGACTACGATATGCTTATGCCTCCCAAAGAAAACGGTTCGTTATATTCAATACTCTTTTTGCTTTCCGTTTGTTCTCTAATGAGATTATAAACTGAATAAAAAGTTTTTATTCTTTTAAATTAATCAAAAAGTTTTTTAATTTATTTGGAAACGTTTTGAAATTTTAATCTAAAAATAATTTAAGTCGTTTTGATTAAAAAAAAGAATTTTATATTATATTATATGTTTTTTGCATATAAAATGACATTTAATGATATTTATAGAATATTTTAAGACTTTATAATAGAAAATAACTTTAATTTAAGTTTAATTTAAAAAGTTGCTTTACAAAAAAATAACAATTAATGTAAAGTTATTTTATTAAATTATATATTTTTAATTGAATAAATAAAATTTATTATAATTTTGATAATTAAATTAATTTAAATTATTTATTTTATTTATTATCATTAAAACAAATTAATAGAAAATAAAAATTACTAACATTTTGAAAAACACTTGAAAACGAATAAAAATTTTAAATGTTAAACTTATATGTATCTGAAGGTTTTTTTAAACAAAGATCAATTTATATAATTTAAAGTCGACTTTTAAATAAAGACAATTAATAATATTTATTATTAAACTCCAAATTTAATATTATTATTTATATAAGGCTTAGCTATCATTTTTAGTGAAGATTAAATAAGACCCCGCATAAGTTATGCCAATTAGCATATACTTTGAGTATATATTAAATAAAGAAGACAGAACATCTAATATTAATATATACGAGAAAATTATGTCCATAAGAAATATTTTAATAAATAAAACAATTATTTGAGAAAAGTGTCAAATTTGTTGACATTTTATCCAAAGCATTCTCTGGCGAACAACATAGATAAGTCGTTAAAATTATTTTTCTTATTTCAAATAATTGAAAGCAATGAACATAAATAATAATAATAATAATAAATAAGACACAGACAATAATAACAAAATAAGAAATAGTCTTTTTCTCACTTTTTTTTAATCATTATTAATATTATATCTGAGATTTAGAAATGTGTCTATTTTTTAGCAGTAATGGCAAAAGCAAAAAAAATCATAAATTTATTACAAAACTAATAAAATAAAGACATGCTAAACAGAATATTATGCTAATACAAAAAATATACGGAATTGTGTTACTAGTGTTAGAAAAGAATAGGAATTGCAATAAACATAACTGGTTTTTCCAAATTATAGCTATTTATTACGTAGATTATAGTCATTTAATTCAAATAAATTATTAATAAAAAAACACAATTATTAACGACAGATCATATACATAATACAAAGTAGTATTAATAATATAAAATATAATAATTTATTAAACATTTAATATTTACACTTTAATTATTTACATTTGGTTTTTACAAAACTAGATTTTTTAAATCAGAAATATTTTAATTTTGTATTAATTATATTGTTTATCAATTATTATTTTGTTTAAACCATAAGTTTGTTAATTTAGAAAATACAAAATTAATTTTAAAATCAATAAACAAACAATAATAAAAACTTAAAAACTTTGAAACTAATAAAAATTGAAAAATAAATTCAAATTGAATAACGTTTGAAAGCGGAAGATATAAATGTCGAAAATATAATATAAACAAAAATAAAAATAACTGCAAATAGTTTGTCTATAGCTTTGAATTTGATTTAAAACTTTTGTCCAAAAACTTGACTTATTTTTCTAAATAAATATCAAATTCTTTCAAATATTGACTTTTAAAACACACGCTTTGCAGGAAAAGCAACAAAAGTGAGATTTCATGTATGGGTTCTCGGATTGGATTCCATAGACGAGGGATCAATGGTATTGACATTTGCATTGATTAGATATTTTTTATATATTTATAAAAATATATTTTAATTAACAATTAAATTAAATCCAATTAAATGCTCGTCCCCTAAGACCTATGTGGCCGACATATTCATGTCTCAGAGCTGGAAAGACCAGAGATTAAAGATCCCTGATGACGTTGCCTTCAACATAAACTCTTCAAAATCATCTCAATATAGACTATTGCCGATCGGGTGGATAAAGAAGATGTGGAGACCCGACTCCTTTTTCAAAGTGCGTATCACTCCTATACACTCAATATACTCACCACTCAAACACAAACTCAATATAAACTAATCGAATATCTCATCTGTTTTTGCAATTGAATTAATGTGTTTTTGTCTGTTGGCACAGAATGCGAAACAGGTCATTTTTCAAGAGATGACAATTCCTAATCACTATATCTGGTGAGGAATACCCACTTATAATATTCAAACACTTTTTCTCCTGTTTTTTCCACTAAATTCCACTTTCTTTATACTATTTTTATATTTTTCGTTTCAAATTTTTTTATTGATTACAAAATTATTCACTCATTTATTCCTATTTCTAATACTGTATTATCATTACGTATATCACTATTAGGTTGTACCCGGACAAAACCATCTTATATATGGTTAAGTGAGTATCTATTGATTATCATTTTTATATTTATCAAATTTTTTATTTTTATTTTATAAAATATAGTAGTTTTCAAACAAACAGTAATCTGTTATTTGTAATAAAAATTTCTTATCTAAGAAATATAATAATTAATCAAAAAATTGTTTTTTTTCTGCATAAGTAGTTTAGTTACAAAATAAATAAAAAATATAAAAATATTAAAAAACAAAAATATTTTTAGCATATTATATTTTTAAAAAGAGAAGAGTTTTCTGTTTAAGAAAATCTCTTGCTTAAATTAGGTTTAAAACAGAGCAAATATAAAAAAGCAATTTAGACATAACGTAGAATTTGATTTAGAGAAATGTCATTTAGTTTTACTCTTGATTTTAATGGGTTTCCAGTGAATCATAAATCATAGAATTCTATATACAATGTGTCTCAATGTCTCAATGGAAATGTGTATTACTTTTGTCGCAAAACATTATATTTTAGAAGAATATCAATAAAAAATAAAATAACAATCTCATTTACCTGCGCTTACAATTCAAACTCAATGCAATATAAATATAATATAAAACAATTTTTGCAATTTTAATACTTTTAAATGCAAGAATTATCAACATAAAATACGTATTCATCAAACCATATATTTTTTATATTAAATTCATTTTATCTATTTTATCCTGTAGCAATTTTCTCTATTTTGTTTTTGTTATTATTGATATATAATATTTGAAAAATAAGTATTTATATATATTTAAATATTGCATAAGCTCTGCATAACACACTGTATAGCTCTGGTATATGTGAAACATTTTTAATATATTTTGAAAATACGAAAAATCTGTACAAATATTATATTATGCAATCCATTGTAAAAAGAGTTTTTTGTATAAAACAAATTAAGATTCTTTCTGAGAGTAAATTTGAAATTTATGAAAATATAAAACAGAAGAATTCAAAATGATTCGTAACTCAAGAAAATTGATAATCAATAGTATAAACAATAGGATAAAAGAAAGGGAAAAAATATTCTGATTAATAGAAAATTTCTACATCTTATGAACAATCAATAAAATTCAGTAAATATTTAAAATACCATAAAATATCTAAAGAATTGAATTTTAACCGTTAAAATCTATTAGAAAAAAGAAAATTTGTGCAAATTAATAAACAATACATTTTATATCAATTATTCTTATTAAAGTAAAAAATAAACTAAAAAACCTAAACTAAAGTTCAAAAGTTTTCAACAGTCTTTGGACCGAAAAATATTTATCAGAAATACTTATCAACGTTTGTTAAGAATAATGAAATATAATTAAATTTGTTTATATTTTTAATTTCAAAAGCAATTTATTATAATTATTGCAAAATTTGTACTTAATCTTCAAACTAATTAGTAATTTGATTAAAATTTGTTTTTCATTACAGACTAACATTACTGCTGTCGTGTGCTATGAAGTTCCAGTCCTATCCTCACGACACCCAAAACTGTAGTATGAAAATTGAATCTCGTGAGTATGAGCATGATAACATTTTTTACAAAAATATAAAATAGACACATTTCACAAATTAGTTTTGTTTTCTAATATTAATTTGTTTTGTTGTTTGCAAAAACAGAATTGCATTAAATTTTGTATTTTAAGTCAAATTTAATGGCAATTCTGTCGCAGATGAGAACGCTTTGAAGTCAAACTCATTTATTATTATTTTCTATTTTTCAATTAAATTTTTTTTAATTAGAAACGTTTGGGTTTCTGTATTTGTTTAGTATTAAATCAATTCATCTTTATAGTTTTGTTCATGCTATTGAAAATCATATTTTAATTAAAGTGAAATCAGTTATTCGTAATTTAATGTTAAACAAATTTCTATTTAATATAGAGCTCTTAATTAGCAATAATATTACAGTATTTATGCATTTAATTGTTTAATATAAATCTTAAAATTAATTAAAACAAATGAAAGTCTTATTTCTGGTAATAGTGAATAAATTTAAAATAGTTTTCAATCTACTAGTTTATATTCTTCAAATAAATTTGGTCAAATTTAATTTCGAAAATTTGCATTTGCTCAAAAATATATATATCAGGGTAAATACATATTCAAATTCTTTTAATGAGATTATGCTAAAACTTTTTGATTGGCATTAAAATTGTATTAGAAACTTTTAAACTGCTTAGCACAACAGAAAATTTTAAATATAATATAGTTGAATTTTTATACATTTAGATTTTTTAGCCGGAATTAACATTTTAGTTGAAAATTAGGTATATTTTATATAAAAAATATTTTATTCTTATCTCGGCTACTTATCCGTGGTAACCTTTGCAATATGTCGGACATATATTTTTAATGATGAAGGTTGACTTGTAAATTGCAACCTAAATGGATATATATATTTTTTATACTGTATTTATATATTAATATATATATATAATTTATATGAATATTTGCCAAGAAATTTTAACCAGGTAAATATTTACAAAATGGATTAAAATAAATATTAATGTAGACTTAAAAAATAATATAAATTTGTAAACTAATTTAGATTAAGACTTATTTAGGTGCCAAGGTGTCAAACGAAACATTTAAATAATATAAAATTGTTATTTAAAAAGCAATTTACTCTATTTTTCTTAAATTCAAGAATAATAAAACAGAAATAGAATTAAAAACCATACGAATTTTTTGTTACATAATTAAGCCAAATAACAAAATTTGCAAATAAATAAATATAAATCTCTCAAAAATACAAAATTGTTTAAAACTGTAATAAACATCAAACCAGAGATCAATCAGATTTCTCACTCTCGCCTGTCTGTCCACTTAACGTATTAGTGAAACTAACAGTGCGTTTGAAAACACAGTTAGTTGATAATGAGTACAAGAAAGGATTCAATACGTTTCGAAATAATACTATTATAGTTGACAATAATTGTGCAAAAGTAAGAATTTTCTTACAGTTTTTAATTATATATTCAAACAATTAAAAATATATAAATTTAAAAGAAAATGCAATTCTTACAATTCTAACTCAAACAAAAACTGTCAATATTGTCTTTTTTCATTGGAAAATTAAGCCTGATGTTTCTTGTATTGCTTTGAAAAGCAATTTTATATTTATTCTCTTTAAAGAAACAATTTAAGAAAACAATTTGCAATTAGAATAAGCATTCTAGTTTATTCTTAAGTATTCTCTCATCAGAATATTAATTTAGATTAAAATTTAAATTTAATGGAAATTAAATTAATTAATTTAAGCCTTTAATTAAGCAAAATTTAAGTAAGCTTTATTTTCTCAATTTATTTAATTAAAATTTAAACTTTTGTTGAAAACTCTATACTATTTTATGTTAGTTTTTTGAAGTATTAATATAATTTCTAATAATAATTAAGTCAATTATTTAATGATTTAATATTTTTAAAATATATAAATAACATAATAATTAAAGAAGTGTTTGAAAAAGTCAATTTTTTAAAATAAGTTTAGTTATATTGATTTCTAAACTAACTTAAATAAAAAAGCAAACTTTTTCAATTTTTAATATCCATTTTAAATTTTTTTAAATTTTTTTAAATTTTGACATGCAAAGATATTCTTTCATCAAAAAATAAGCTTTAATTAAAACATGGCTAATTTTAATTTAAACATGGTCAATGCCATTTGCAACAAACAGCTCAGTTTTATCAGATCAGTTTGTTAAAACAAGATTTGTTATATCGATATAATTTATTCTATAAATATATTTCTTTTATATTCTTGAATTTCTGTTTGTTATAAGCGGAATGAAATGTATGTAACAAAAATAACACAAATTTAAAATATTTATATTTTATAGCATCCAGATTTTAAACTAAATTTTAAAATTTATTTCATTTTATTTTGTATAATCAAATGAAAAATCTAATCAAAAACTAAAAAAATATTGTTTAGATTTTTATAATTTAAAACCAAAATTTAAAATATAATTATTTTATTTTATTTAAAGATTTTATACTAATTAAAACAATATATAACTTTTTTTAAATTAAACAAAGTGCTTATTCTGCTATTTCTGTTAAGTAATGATTATTATACCATTTACATCTGATTTTCGTTTTTTTTGTATAAATTATTTCTTCATATATAAAAATAATTTATACAAAAAATGTTATATAAAAAATATATAATATAGCATAATATAAATAGATATAATATACACATATACTGTATTTATTATGGTGTATGAGTATTATTACTACTGTATACTACAGTATACTATGCCAATATATACACATAGATTGATTGGAGATTTATAAAAAACTGTTTATATTTCTTCAATTCGCATTGAATTTCCAATTATTAATGTTTTTGATTTATTTAGTTTCAAACAAAACTCGATTTCATTTTAGCTAACATTACATATTAATAATGATTGCATTATAATTGCATTTATTTTTTTGTTTAATTTTGGAAAAAATAACAAAAATGACATAATTGCAAACGAATTGAATTATTTTCTAGTCTCGTATACCACCGATGATCTGGTCTTCGATTGGGAAACCGAGACTCCATTGGCTGTCGACGAGTCGATCGAATTGCCTCAACACGACCTCATCGGCAAACACATCGGCGACTGCACTCAAGTCTACTCTTCTGGTAAGCAAAGTGAGACATCATTTATATTCTATGCATTCATTTCACTCATTCAGACTAAATCTGGTAATATATTCATTGACTTTTTTTTAATTAATTATTATTATTATTAATTAGTTAGATGAAACTATAAATCAAAATTGCAAATTTAATATCTTGCACATCAGCTACATCATTTATTTCAAAAGCTTATTATACACTATTAATAAACTAAACTAGTTCAAATGTAAAGTGAATGTATTCGAGACTAGAGTATATGAAAATAGAAACTTTATCCTTTATATTAATATAATAAATGTTTACAGTTTATTTTTAACATTCCTCTAGTAATGAAAAATATTTTGGCCAACAATAAGAAGTAATATTTTATTATTTATTTTTTTTTATTGAAAGAATACTTTTTTTTAGTCTCGACTCTTAATAGCAATAGATTTGGGCAAATGTTCGAGAATTTGCGCTAAAATTAAAGTCAAATGTGTTTCGTAAACATAATTACAGAAATACAGATTAAGTTTAAATCTTTTTCTAAAAATCTAATTATAGATTTGAAAAGAAAATTTCAACACTGACTACAAATCTATTTAAATATTTATTTGAAATTTGTTCGAAATTTAAACCACTTTTATACATCTCAAGTGAACTATGAAAATATTTTTAGATATTTTCAAAATTGTCTCAAATTCTTCGATCGATTTTTAGAATATTTTCAAAATGAGGAAAGATTTGGAATTTTTGATAGAATTAAAGCAAATTTTATTTACACGTCTATTACATGTGCACTGATATTCAAATACGTTATCTCAGACTTTATATAACTTATCTGTCAATGAATGTTTTACCCAACACATATTTAATTGATCTGGTCAAATTTTTTACATCTATCATTTGAACTGGTTTATATACATTAGTCTTTAGTTGTTTATAGAAATATACAGTAGTGCAACAAATTACAATACAACCATTTCTGTACAGAGTTTACATTTTTCATTTTTATAATATTTAAATATAGAATATATCAAATTAAAGAAAAAATTACAAATTTTAATATTATAAAATTATTCTATATTTCCAATACAATAATACAATTCTTGGGCACAAAGTCCAATAGGTCTGATAGAAACGTTTTAATAGCTGTTTATTTTTATTAATTTTATTAAATTCTATTAATATGCAAATGCATTGTACAGTATATACAGTAAGGGTTAAACATTTTTGACTTAAACTTTACTTTCAAAATATGCCCATTAAAAGAAATGGCAATTTGTAAAATAAGGAGAGTTTGCGCTATAATATAAAGTATAAAATACATATTATTATTAAGGTATTGAAAATTTTTAAAGTTGATAAAGTCAAATACTTTTTAAAATGCTAGGTAACTTTATTTTGAGAAAGCATTTTTAAAAATCAATTTATAGAAACAAATAAAAATATTTGTTTTTTGTTTTGATCAGATAAGAATTTTATTTAATAGATAATATTGAATATGAAAAGGACATACATAGTCAAAGATCATGTCTTTGTTGAAAAAAGAATAGCAAAAGGTTGAGTTTAATAGTAGAATGGTTAAATTATTTAAAATTTGCATACTATAACAAATTTAATTAATTTGCTTTTTTATTAAATAAATCATAAATTTCAAAATAATTTTTAAATTGAAAATATTTAAAAGTTTGTGAGAATTTATTGAAAGATTTTTAAAGTCAATAACAAAAGCATTAATGTAAATGTAATTTTTTTTATAAAAACTAATATATGATAACATTTTAGTTGTACAATTATTAAGTAATTTAACTATTCTACTTTTAATAATATTTTTTTTACTTAACCCCGCTCATAAATCTGTAATTATAACTGGCAAAAGTAGTTTTTATAATATGACTTAAATTTCATAGCGTTTTCTGATATAAATATTATTCTTTTTTGAGTTTTACATATTGTCATTGAGTAATAGGAAAGTCTAAAACAAATATAAACTTATGACTACTGATTATTTTGTTTATACCTGTAAGCAGTTTGATGTCTCAATATTAATGTGTTTTGACTCAAATTTATTTAATATTCAAAAATGTTGTTGTGTTTATTAGTGAAAAAAGCCATGAATCAAAGCTATGTTATAAATTATACAAATTCTGGTTATAAACTTTGCAAACTTGTTATTATCTTATAACATTCTTATCAAATAAAAACAAAAAACATATAGATCAAGTTGACTTTAAATTGAAATTTTAAATGCTTTTAAAAACAAAGTTATCTAGACTTTTTATATATATTTGATTTTTTTTAATTTGAATACTCTAATATAAAAATTTTAAAATATATATTTTGTCAAAAAAATATTAGAAAATAAAACAAATTAAAATAAGTAAATATGAATACATTTTGTCATTATAACTTTATTTTGAAATGATTAATAAAATTGAGTAATTTTACAAAATATACTATTATTTTTGTTTAACAAAACATAAAATTAGTTAGCCGACTCTAGATTTGTAGCAATATAATTGTTAATTTTTAGACGTTAAAAATTTAATTATAGTTAGCACTCCTTTCCTTTTTTAAATAATATTTTTTTTAATTATTAAAAAATTATTTTCTTATTCTAGGCAACTTTACCTGTGTTCAAGTTTTATTCACAATAAAAAGGAGACTGGGTATTTATTATTTTTATTACTAAGTAAAAATTTTAATATATTATCTTTTATATAATTATTTATGTATAACTTTACGCCATTTTGAAAACTGCATCAAAATTAATTATTTATTTATTTAAATTTTTTAGCATTTTTATAGTCTTTGCAATGAATTAAATAACATATGTTTAATATTTAAATGTATTTAAGTAAATGTCTGTTTTAAATGTTTAAATTATTCTGATTGACCAAACTGTAGATTGGGGAAACTGACCATTTATATTACAATATTTATTTAATTGCATTTTAATTTTAGAATTAAAATTTTTAAAAATTTAGCATTTGTTAATACAAACATTTTGAAAATATTTTATTTGAGAAAAATCTATATTTAGAGTAATCAATGATCAATGATCACAGGGCTGGGAAAAAGAGGCCGGTTGGAGGCTAAAGCAAAATGTAGTAGGAAGTGTATCTAAACGG
>JAQFXP010001440.1:0-19289 GCA_034693685.1 Belba bartosi
CAATGTATACCATCTTTCCTTCCAATTCTACCTCTTTTACCACAACCTTCCGGTGCACTCAGAAGGTTGGGTCAGATCCTCGTATATTTGGAAGGAATTCTCATTTCATTTTCGAAAAACGTTTTCAAAACTAATTTCGAAATTATTTTTTAAAAATTATTTTCAAAAATATTGTTTAAAAAGTTTAGAAATTTTTAAAACAAAACTATATTTTAATTCATTTTAACTCTTTTTGAATCAAATAAACAAATAATATATAAATATAAACAAGTTTAATAAGTATCCAGGTAAAGTTATATTTAATTATTTGTAAATTATTAGTTTATTTTAATTAGTAAAAATTCTGGCCTTTATTTTTGAAGTTATTTTTAAAAATGTCTCATTCTTAAGGCTATGTCTGACGAGTGAAGAGTCAATACTGACAGTTAGTTCGCATGAATTGCATCAAATTATAATTATTTGTTTGAAATTGTGTAATAAATATGTGTAAAATTGTATCAATTCTGTAATGTTTTGAATTTATATCAAATTATTTAGTACTTAATGTAAATAAATTGAATCAAATTGAAAATTTCGTTTTTGGCATTTATATCAATTTCTGAATATTTTTATTAAAATATAATATTTTTCAAAAACAATATTATTATTATTATTATTACTTATAATGTAATTCATTAGTAAGACAAACGCACGTTACCAAATCAAAGTGTCACGGTTTTGCTCAATTAATTAAAGTAACTTGATCATAGTAACTCAAATTTTTTTTTGCAATTATTTAATTATGAGACGGACATATTGTATATTTTGAATTTTTACAATTTTCCCCAACGCCCCCAATTGCGGTTAAAACTAATATAGTTAGTTTTTAATTGTTTTAAATGTTCCAAAAATATCAATAGTAATTTAGTTTTTTAAAGCCATAAACTATAAAACCGGATTTATAGTTAGTCTGACCAAATTTAACCTTAAAATATTAAATTTGCTTTGAACTTGCACAATTTGATAATACAGTGTATTATTAATAATAAAGCGAATACTGTAAAACACAAAATAATTTATATTAAAATCCAAATATTAATAAAATTACTAAATTAAATTGAAACATTAATTAATTTTTAATTAACATCAATAAAATAAAAATTTCATTTATTATAATAGCTCTATTAGCGGTGGTCTAAGTTTTTTTTTATTGATATATGTTTGCATTAATTTTAGCACAAATAAAAATGACCAGATTTATATTTAATCTGCTAGATATAAAGTACTGAAAAGTAGACTTAAAATAAAATTAATATTTTATTAAAACATAAAATTTAATTTTCAGAAAACGATATTTATCGGTTTGTATAAACAATTACATTTATTATTAATATTTGGCCATAAATACTGATATAATTGCTATTAATTACTAAAAAGATAATTAAAAATATTAATGAGATTCTCATTTAGAGATAAATAAATAGAGTGATTGTTGGCTTTAATATTGTTAACAAACAACTCATTTATTATTATTAAACTCCAAACTGAGACTGCCGTCCAGTTTATGAGTTCTTTCGTGAATGATCATAGAGTATAGTCTAGCCGTTGCGTAATTACAGGCCCTATACTTGCACTTAAACGGTTTCTCCCCGGTGTGTTTGCGTTTGTGTTCAACCAGTTTATGGTAGGCCACGAGCGACACATCACACCCGGGCCAATCGCACTTAAAGCGATGCATTGGCGAATTGCTCGACTTGTCGATTTTAATCTTGCCAGAATGCTTCTTATAACTGTGCCGTTTGACAACTCCATTGTAAAAACTGCCAAAACTACATCCATCCCAACCGCACTTATACCAGATTCTTGTGTCCACTTGTCGTGCTTTGCGAACGTAATTGTGATTACGTTTTTTAATTTGAACTTTTGAATTAAAAAAGACAAGATTTTAAGCAAAAATTATTTTACTTTTTATTTAATTTATTTCAAATGCTCAAGATAATTTTTAAAAAAATAAATATCAAGTTAACTAGAAAATGTATAAAAATAAGTGCAAAAATACCATTATTTCTTGGAATAAGTTCTGTTCTCTCAATGCTCTCATAATTGCTATTATTATTGTTATTATTAATATTAGTATTAGTATTGGTAATGAAATTCTGGTCTAATTCAGGTTTGGGGTCCAAGTCATTACACAAGTTGTTGAACACAAAGCTATTAATTTCGTCACAATTGGTGATAGAGATCGGACTTTCTTCGAATCCACTGTCGATCATATCATCTCTGATTGTTGTGGAAATGATTTGATCCATTGATGGCGTCAATGCATCCAATGATTTCATGTAATAAATATCATCGCTATTATACCAGTCATTATCAAACGCTTCGGTTGTCATCGATTGACAGATCTCAACAGTTTCAGCACTCATATAGGGCTTGACGTCAATATTCTCACTAATTATCTCCTTTTCGTAATCGATTGTTTCAATCATTTCCTTTTGATTAGAATTTTCTGTTCTATACTTTACGTCAAACATATCTATTAAAAGAATTTAAAGAATTTTTGTTAATTTAGACAAATATGTAGACATAATGTTATTTAAATAAATATTTCTTTTAAAAAAATATTTGTTATTCAAAATAATTATATATTTAAATAACATTTATCAAACATAAAGTAATAATGTATTCAATATTATATATTTGTAATTTACATTAGAGTCCCAACCGATTCGGGTTGGATTCAGATCAGATCGAATTTGACCAAAAAAAAATTTTAGTCGCATTTGAAAAAAGTGTCCGAAATATCCCAAAATTTGATTTTATTTTACACAAATTAATAATATTTTTTCAACTCTTTAACATTTGTTAATATCAGGGAATGGGAAGGTCGGCCGATCCAGGGGAGAAATTTTTTCAAAAACGTATAAAACCCCATATATTTATAATAGAATTTTACCCAATTTAACTGAATTTAAACCAAATTTATAATTGATTTAGCACTAATTTAGGGATAATTGTCTAATTTTGTCTTAAAACCCCCAAAAAATTACCGATTGCTTTCGGCGGCCGGCAAATCTTAGGGGTTATTTTTTTCGGATTAAATGCTAAAAGAAAAATAAATTTCAATTTTAAAAATTATGGGAATTTTTGTTTAATTTCCCCTTTTAATCCCTGGTTAATATTTAATTGCATTGAAATTCTATAACCAAGAAGATTTTTTTTTTGATAATAAGTTTAGTAGCTAATCCCTAAAAATATTTCGGCTAAAAATACATTCACCGATCAATTTTATCTAGGTTTAAGATTTTTAACTTATTATTTATTTGAGTAATTTTATAGTAATTAAATTTTTATCAATCAATCTATACTTGCTAGAGTTTTAAAATAAATAAATTGACTAAATAAGTTAATTGATAAAAACCAAGATAAAATTAATCGGTGAATGTATTTCTAGCTGAGATATTTTTTAGAGATGCGCTACTAAACTTATTATCGGAAAAAAATTCTTCTTGGCTATAAGATTTGAGTAACTATTTAGTAAACAACAGCAGAGAAGAGAAGTTAATGTTTAGTGAAAAACCAGGACTAGTGGCTTAGGAATGTTAAAATGACTTGAATCGATCGGGAATCGGGAGATAATTAGAAATAAAATTGGGAAATTAAAAAACTTATGTGATGTAGTAATTTTTCAAACAAATACACAACAAAGTATACAATTTTATGTCACATTAGTTTTGAAATACATTAAATGAAATACTTATTTGCATTTTTATAGCCTGTAAATTAAAATTTTGTATAAATTTTAAATTATTGTTTAGTTTATTAGCTAATACAATTAAATATATTGATATAAGCCAATTGATTTTTAGTTATATCACCGTTGTTTATGAGCATTTTGAAATTTTATTGAAAACATTATTCATTCATTTTTTCTTAATTTTAACGCAAATATTTTTTAATAAATGTTTTATGACTTGGTTAAAAAAGCGTTATTTATAAATTTTGGCAAAATTAAATTAAAAAATCTAAAAATTCAGTAAATCGGGAATTGTTTAAAATATATCCCAAAATAGGGAAAATCCGAAAAATTAAATTAGATTATATTAAATCAGAAACATGCAATAAATTGGATAAAGTATAATTCCCAACAATTACTAGCTCTGGTGAAAATTTTTAATAGTTGAATAAAATGTTTTAGAAATAATTGGTTCATTAAAAACTATATTTTACAATACATTTGGTTTTAAGTAAATTATGGTTTGGGATAAAATTTCGAATTTAAATCGAATTCAAATATTTTTACGCTCGGATCGGATCAAATCTACAGCCAGAAAAAGTAGAATCAGATTAAACTTAGAAAAGTATCTCCGATTGGATTAAATTTTAAATAAACTATATATTAAATACATTATTTCAGAATTATTTTTAAAAAAATAATTTTAGGGTATAATAATCTTATATGGCATACACATATTAATAAATAACTTATTTATTATCGTCATTGCAATTAGTTTTTAAGTACAATCTAGATAAATAATTTTTTTAATTTTACAAAATAAAATAATTAATTAAATTAAATTTTATATGATAAAAATAGCATACAAATTATTCTAACAAGCACAATAATTAAAAAAATTTATGAAAAATTATATTTTAAGAAATTAAAAACAAAAATACTTATTTTGCTTTCAGCAGTTTGTAATTTTTAAAAATATAAATATTGCTAAAAATGTCAAGTTAACTTAATTTCAAAAAATAATTCTTCAGTAAAAAAGTAATCGATAATAAATCTAATATTTGGATTAGTCGGAGCCATACCGTATTGACTTTCCCAAAGAGCAATGTTTTTTTCAACCGAATCCACAACACAGTTGTATCGTTCAATTTGGTACTTATCGTAATAAGTCTCTCCACTCTTAACCAGAATTAAAACTTCTTTAAGTACATCAAATCCTTGTTTATAATTCTGGTAAATGTTGTCTAAAATCCAATTTAAATGTTGACTAAGCGATAGTTCACTTTCGATCATTTTTATGTCATAGCCTTCTGTCATATTATAAATATTTGTTGTTTTGGATACTAATTAATTTAATGTTAAGAAAGTTTATTTGACTGAACACTATAACACTTACAAACTCTTTATGAGACTCATCTAAAAAGTCAATTCGTATTAATAATGAGTGCTTTTGACACATTTGGGACTTATTTATTGAATTAAAGGAAACGATTTCTATTATATTGATTATAAGATTGAAGATTAACTCTTCATTTGTATAAGAATTCAATGTTGGAGTGATTTCGATCCAAACTTAGTTAAAAGATAAATTCGAAAGTAAGGGAAACTTTTTTGTTTATTCTCCAAAATTTCACTCTTAATTAATTCGTATATATTTTTGATTAAAAACAAAATTTTTTAAACAAGAAATAAATAAAATTTTTATTACGTTTGTCAAAAATATATAAAATATTTAATTTAGTATGTTAAAAAATTTATAATAAAATTAACTTGCATATATAGTTTTAATGCAGTTTATTTAGATTTACGTTTAAATTTTATTTCTAAATAAACATTTTTATCACAAACAGTTGTTTTAATTAAATAAATATTTTTGCTTTTAATAAAAATAATTTACTTGTTAAATTTTTAATAATAGTCAGTGTTAGCCAAAAGGTATAGCCAAAAAATTTTCACGTTGATTTGATTTCGAAAATTTGGCAAATACTACTTTTAGACAATGCAACTAGCTGTTTTAACAATTAAAATATCTCGCTTTCAATTTTATTCTTTAAATTATGTTTAAAAATTATTCTCAGTAAATTTATAAAATCTGACATCAAACAAATTTTGATATCTAATCCAAAGTGAAGATTAAACTAATTTTATTTATTTTTAGATAAAAATATGTTTTGAGCAATAAAACTTTTAGAAAATATGGTTAGTTAACCTAAAATTATTTTATAAATTTTAAAAGTTTGTTTGAAATAATGATGCGATAATTATTGTAATAGTCTCGGGCAATAGTGGCCAAGGTTTAAATCTAGATAAATCTAAATTTTAAAAATTTCTAAAATTATTCTAAATAAACATTGATAAATGCACTTTTTTAATTTTAAATATTTTTTAAAAATTTGTTACAATTTATAACGGAGTTTATAAATATGCTAAAGGTAAAACTATAATAGATAAAACAGCTATTTGCTTAGTGCAATTTATGCCAGAATATGAAGATGTCAAATTAGAACTTTCGCACTTAGAGGAAAGACGAAAGCAAAAACGAACAAAGGCGAACAAATTCCAAATGGGAGGGGTATAATATAAAAATGTTTTTACTAAATGTTTAAAAAATATTTAATTTTAAAAGTTTTTACAAGTTTAAAAGATAAACAACTCTTAACATTAGTAAAATAATTTTTTTATTAGAAATATTTTTACTAAATTGTATTAAATATTGTTAAATTAATGCCTAAATCAAATCCATTCTATAATGTCTTCATTGAAGTATCAAACGAAATGTATATAATTAATAACTTTACTAATTTGTTTAATAAAGAATAAACTATGCTATGAGGAGGAGGGGGGGGGGGTAACCTTAAGCAAACGTTCTTATAAAAAAAATAATTGCATGCGAACATAGGGGGAAGGGGGGTTTAATATTTGGCATAAATGTGCGAATGTTTTTACTGGATGTCCCCTATAAGTATTTTCTCAGTTTTTCCAGCCGCCAAAGGCGTGCGTTATTTTTTTGGTAAATTTTGGATAAATTCAGTTCAAAATAGTTTAAATCCAGTTAAATCAAATTAAATTGTCAAAATAGCAAAAAATCTATTTTCCATTTTACCCTCTCATATATTCCTAAGACTTTAAGGTGAAAATCCGTCATTTTCCCATTAACTATATTCCCTCCATCCTTCTTGACTCGGAACATATTGGTTACTTTAGTAATAATAATAAAAATATTTACTAAATTATATTGCTTATAAATTTAATATCAAATAGGTTTACTTGTTTTATCTTTTGCTTGTATTTACAAATTAAAAATTTTAAAGAGAGTATAAAATTAAGTTTTAAAAAATAGAGTGACAATTTCAAATTTATAAATCATAAATTTCAAATAAATAAAATAAAGCAAAATAAAATTGTTTAGATATTAGATATAATCTCTTTGATTAGCTATGTTTAACTCAATTGATAATAAAAACATAGCCTTAGAAAAAAATAATAAGTTTTCATCATTTGGTCACGAACGCAGAATAATAATAATATAACTCAAAGTCATTTTTTGTATATAAATTAGCAAATTATAGAATTTGTTTCATAAAAACTTATTTATATTTTTAGTAATAATAATAATAATAATTTATTACAATTAGCAATAGAAGACAATTGATAATAACAGGGATCGAGCAGGGGGGATCAGGCAAAACCCCTCTGATTTTGAAAAATTGGATTTATTTCGCCCCCCAACATTTGATCCGCGAAAAGGTACCCCTCTCCCTCGACTTTTTGACGACCGGCAATTTTTTTGGTTTTTAGGCCAAAATTAGAAAATTTCCCCTAAATTGGTGCTAAATCCGGTTTATACCCAGTTAATTTAACTAAATTTAGTTTAAATTTGGTTTAAAATCCAGTTAAATTAGACAAAATTTTATCATAAATATATGGGGTTTTTGAGCGTTTTTGGAAAAATCCATCCCCTGATCCCCCCCTGGATCGGCCGACCTTCTCGATCTCTGGATAATAGTCTGTTGCAAACTGTCCGCAAGATTTGCAAAATATTTGTTAACGACTTTTATAAACTATCCGACTGACATTATTTTGTTTGGGAGCTAATTTTAATTACAATTTAATTAAATAAGTTAATAGCAAATCTTTAAAATTATAACAATAAATTATTAAAATTGTGTTACGCTTCTATTAATATCAAAACAAAAATTTTAATTAATTTTCAACTCTTTTTTAAACTAAATCTTGTTTTAGAGCAAAATATATCATTTAATTGGGTCAGACATACAGAGTAATTGAGAAAACATAATAATATATGAATATAAAATAACATGCTTAATAGCAATAAATTTATACACGGCTATTAAATATCAATCAAAATTTTTAATGAAACTAAAATTAAACTTTATTAAAATAATTATTCTATTGTATTTAAAAAACATAAATATAATATTGTTTTAACCTTTAATAATTCTATGTATGCTATTATTTCATTTTTTCCTAAGACAAAAAGTCTAATAAGAAAAATAATTAATACAAAAAAATCTCAAAATTCCTAAAAATAAAAACATTTATGTTATAAATAAATGAATTTTGATTTTTTATAGAGTTTTCTATGGTAAATATAAATAATGTTTTAAAACTGAAATTTATTAAAATTTTCAAACTTTTGTCGAATATATTATAGTAATATCAAAAATAATAATGACAATATAGTAAAGTCAAAAATAGAATTTTCGATTTTAATTTATTCTGCAATATTATTACTATATTAGACATTGTTATATTTAACATTAATATTTGCAATATCAATAATATTTTCGACATTAGTTTTAAAATTTTAATAAATTTTAGTTTCAAAACATTATCTATATTTACCACTTACTGCTTTATAGAAAACATCAGAAAAAACTTGAAAATTTACTCCTATATTATAAAATAATACTTATATTATTATGTATTAATATGTGTAAATTAATTAATTAATGTTAAATCAATTTAGTAACAAACTGTGAATAAATTTAGTATGCGCTTGACAATATGGCCAAAATACATAAATGCGTTTTGACAAACATTTATTGTTTGCCATAATTAGTTTAATTGTTTTAAAACTAATTAAAATAGTTAAGTTTAGATATAATATTTTTAACTTGTTAATTAAAAAAATATTAATGATATACAATTAGTTTTTTATTATTAAATAGATTTTTTAAATTAACACTTTTACAAGATAAATAATCATATTAGTAATTGCTATTTGATATGTTAATGAATTTTTAAAATATAAAATAATTTGGGATTTTTGAAATTAGTTAGTTAATAAAAGAAGTGTTTAATCTAAAAATTGATTTTAAGTTGCCATAAATTTTAGTAAATGTTTATTGTTGTAAAAAATGTATTAAATTAAAATTTTTACATTTTTAATAAATGCAACAAGTTTGAAGTTTAATCTTAAAAATAATAATTTTTTATTCAAAGAACAGTTATAATTTAATTAATTTAAATGTAATAACAAATTTAGAGTAAAGTTTTAGCAAACAAATTAACTAATTTTGTTAATCTTAAGCAGCTTTTTATTTGACAAATATTATATTAATCAAATAAAATACATATAATTTCTCAAAAGAAACTTACAAAATGTTTTTTATCATTTGTACATTTCGAAATATTTATACAACTTTAGAATGGATTAATTTTGTTTAATTAAGAGTTAAAAATTTTCTTAAATTTCAAAAGCTAGTTTAATACCTTGAACGAGTAAAAAAAAATTACACAAATTTACATAACTCAAAGATTTCAATAAATTTTATTTAAATAATGCATAACATTAGAAAAGCTATAAATTAATGTCAATGAAAGGCGCCGTCTAAATTTAAAAATGCTTGGCAAGGTTCAGAATTTATAAATAATAATTACTGTAAATAAAATGTAATAGTTAAAAAATTTATATTAAAAATGTTATTATAGATTTTGAAAATAAATTCAATTTATATTACACTTTATTATGCAGTTACGCAAATATGCAATACTGTATAGAAAAATGCAAATATTTATTTTAAAGTTAACTTGAATTTACACACATTAAGCCACAAAAATGGTTAGAAAATTCAGCATTCCAATATTGTAATAGATACAATCAATGAAATCATCAATTGAATAGACAGGTGTCATAGGCAATCAATATAATAAAAATTAAATATGAAATAAAATAAAAATCCAAATAATGATTGCCTTTAAAATGCAATAAATGAGGAAAAATTAGACATAAATTAATTCAATGCTAAATATTTAATTAATGACTGGATTGGCAGAGAAGAGCTAAAAAAAGAATGAAATATCAATTGTTTTTAATAGAAAACAGTTAATTCATATTGTTTTGATCGTAAAACGAATGTTGATTTAGATTATCAGAATTTGAAAGCAGGAAAAAAACTTCAGCAATGATATCGTCCGCCAAATTGCTGGCTATAGTGTCTACAGTTTGTGTGAAAATGTCTTTTTGATCTTCGGGCGACTTCTTGGTCTTTGTCGGCTCATTAACAATCTCCACTTCCTTGATAGCACTGGGTGTCTGCTGTCGGGCACTAACAGCCACAACCCTCACCTGATATAAGCCGGGTTTTAAATTTTTAATAGCAATCACATTCAGACTGGTCTCGACCTGAGTGTTGAACCAAACCTTTTCTTCTTTGAGCCGATAGTTAACGAAAAAACTGATTGCATTTGCATTAGTTTTGTCGAATGTGACACAAAGTTGATTATTTCGGCCGTCTTTGTCCCGAATTGATTTAACAGTAAAATTATTTAGCACGTCGCTATTGATGTTTAAAACTCTTTTCGAATTAAAAACTTCGTTTCGTATTTTTTTCATGATTTCAAATTTAAATGATTAAAAGTTTTTTTTAACCAAAAATCACTGTACAAACAAGATACAATAAAATTGATCTAGGTACACATTGATGTGCGCATTGAATGACATTACAAAAGATTTTTCCTTATCATTGATATACGATTTATCGCAGTATTTATCTCTCAAATAGCGAAGTATCTCATAATTAAGCCGTAGTTCGCTCTACGACTGACGAACACTAAATGAAAAAACTGTTTGAGTTATAAATTATATTCGAGTTTATATGTAAGTTGTGGTAAAGTCGGTATAATTTTTCAAGTACATAGCCGTTAGCTATTAAGCAAACCAAAAACTTTATTTAGATGCAATTCACTCTTTACAAATATTTAGCTAAAAATTAAATAATATTTTAGGAAAAATACCAGAAAAGCTCCAAAAACAGCGTTTTATGTATAAGATATAAGACAAGTGTTTGTTTGACATTAAATTTCTGAGTTTGTAAGCACTCACTGAACTTAGAGTAGAAAAACTAAACTAATAATTATAATAAGAAAGAATAAATATTTTGCCTATACTTTAGGTAACATTAACATAAAATTGTGTTTGCAACTAATCCACTGATAATTTATAATTTACGATACACTCTATTAACTGTTTTGTAATATTTATTTATTGTTAATTTTTTCCGTTTCGCTTCATAAAAAATCTGATGTAAAGAATTCATTGTTGTATTTGACTTTAGTTTTCACTATTTGTTCGCTTAATACTGTAATGACAAACAAAATATTGGATATAAATTATAATTCAGTTTAAGCAAAGATAAAAATTGAGGATGATATAAAAAAATAAAACACTCTCTATTACAAAGTACAAGTAAATCCTTTTAATTCTTGGCGAAAAAAATTGCTAAAATTTGGATTCTATTGAAATGTATTCATTAATTTTCATTAAATATTGTTTTTGTTCCGATCCTATTAATGATAATAAAAATTTTCTTTTATAACAAAAAGCTCTCTCTTTATAATGTTTGATGAAATGAAATGTTTATTTTTAGCAAAAGAATTATTATTTGAGGGAAAAGATGACAGATCTGTGTTAACAGAGTTGTCGAACACTATTACAGATAAATATTACAATTTTATAGTTTAGTAATCCTTCACTAAAACTCTCTATCATTTCCTTCAATCCTTCAATCCTTAACTCTTAATATATGATTGAATATCGAAGAAAATTCAGTGTTTTTTAATTTAATTAAATAAAAATTGTAATTAATTTAAAAATTATTAAATTTAGAGAAAAACAAGTTTACTATTTATAGAAAAATATATTATGACTGATGTAATTGAAATTAAAAAGTTTCACTTGATTTCAATAATATTTTGTCTCAATTTTATTTTTGCCATTAATTAAAATAAAGTATGACATCAATGACTAAAAAAATAAGAAAAATAGGTCTCATTTAATCAGTTTTTAATCGATTTTAGTTAAACAGACGATCAATGTTTTTGATGAGTTTTATAATCGATTTAATCAGTTTATAACATCATGTGATTAAAACCTGTTTTATAAAATTGATTTAATTATGCTTGCCAAAATATTGACTCAAGTTTTGTAGATATTTTATTTTTGTTAAATAACTTAAGTACTAATTATAAAAATAATTATTTGAAACAATTACTGTATAATCAAGATTAATTAGATTTTAAAAAACTAGTTTTAGTTTTAGTTTTACTTAATTAATAAAACAAAGTGTTTAAATAACAAGATTGTTAAAATAAATTCATAGTTTAAGCATTAAAATATTTTATTTTTATATTTTAATTGGTAAATTTTTTAACAAATAGCATGTTTTATTAACTTTTATAATAAACAAAAATTTTATGTTTAATTTTATTATTATTATTATTATGCAAATAGCAAGTTATAAAAAAATATCACACATAAAGGAGAAATGTATTTGCCATATAAATTACACAGCGTTCAGTACAATGTAGATAAGTTTTTATTAAACTTGTTGAAACAGTCAATGCATTTGATATGTAATACAATGCAATAACTTAATTAAGAAAAAACTAAATATTTGTAATCCAGACAAACATTTTATTTATTCATTTGTTATTTCCAAATGAAATAATTATAAATAATTTAATGTGCGTTTAGTTTGCAATTTATATTAAGTAAAAGTTATACATTTTAGTTTTAGTTTAAGTTCTACACTAGCTATACTCAAATGTTTAAATTGTGCTTGTTTATCAATAAACATTGTTCATATTTGTAAGTCTCTGATTAATGATATCGTACAAACTATCAAATGATTAACTGTTTTCGAGTAAATAACAATAAGTTATGATAACTTAGTGCCACTTAAGAAGCAATTGAGTGTTTGATTGAGTGTTTGAGAATTTTTGATCTAAAAATGACACAAAAGAGAAGTATTAATATATTATTTGATATTTATTTATAAAAAGGAAATATATTTTTTAATCGCCAAAGTATATCATAAAACAAATTTAGAAATTATTTAAACAGTTATCATAAGTCGTTCTAAATAAATAAATAAATAATTTTCAAATGTTTGAAAAGTAAAAAAAAATATGGATGTTGAAAAATAATTTCCTTTAAAATTACACAAATTATTTCCATAAAATATGCAGTAATTTCAATAAAATTAAATTATTTATGAAATCTATTCAAAAACAGACCTCGAAATAAATTGACTCAAAAGAGTAATAAATAACCTAGCATAACTTTTGTTGCACAATAATTAAAAAAAACTTCGCATTTATAATGACATGCTATTTATAAAAAAAATAATTTTTTAAATAAATTTATATCAAATCAATAATTTTTAATTGATTTTGGAAATATAGATTAATATATACATGTATCTTTAATATCTATCAATGCCATATTGTATCAAAAGCAGAATTCTTGGAAATATTCTTATACAATAAAGTGTCAGTATAATTAATTTTAAAAATTGTCATTAATTTTTTATTATATCGAATTGTTCATTATACAGGATCATTTTTATCACAGTTTTGTAGTTTAATTGTCAAAGATTGTGTACATTATAATAAAGAATTCATTATACTTACTAGTTAGTGTTCATTATACTGACACTGTACTGTATTAGTAACTTAAGAGCAAAACTAATCTCAATAGAATATACAGAATATAACGCTGTCTTCAAAGGGAAGGCGTATTTCACTAGAAATACAGTCCAATACAAGTGTTTATAGACATCTGAATAGAACAACAATACGATAATTGTCTACAAATTTATTTCTATATTGATATCAATAGTCTGTTGAATGAAATGAGACGTCAAATGAAAACAAAAAATATTTTGTTTTAATTTTTATAAATTTAATTGAGATTTTCGGTCAAATTATGGATCATTTGTCTGTAAAATGTTGTCAAACGATGAAAAAGTGATGCTTTCAAACAGTGGTAAATCACTTGATAATTATTCCTCATTTGATAGCTTAAGACAAAAACAATCTTCAGATGAAGACATGATTGACATTAAATCCATTTCCAGTCTTAACAACACTAGTAGTGATCCAAAAGGTATTCAAATTCATTAAATCAATTGTTTTACTAAATATTTATGTAATTAAAAACATAAATGTCTTTAAAAATAAATAACAATTCAATCAAATACTGAATGTTTTGTTTGTATTGTTTTCGATGCGATTTAGTCGTAGACTTAAATAAATGTTTTACTAATTATTTGAATGTTTGCTCTCTTCTCACGTCTAATAAGTTTTGTAATAAAATTGAATTTATTTGCGAAACATTAATTCAAATAACAAATTGAATCGTATTTAACGCTAACTAACTTTCATTAAAAATGCAATAATAGCTAACAATTAATTGGTTTAACATCTGTTCCACATCTGAATTGATTTTAGTTTTGAGTAATTTATTTGAAATAAAATTAATTAATTTTTGGTGTCTTTTGGTGTTGTTTAGGGTTTGAATGTCTTAGACCCGCATGTAATACAAGTAATACAAGTAATGCATCAAATATTTTGATACAATTAGACAGTAATGAGTCACTGAGTCAGAGCAATGACGTTGAAGTCATTGGTATGACTCGAGCTCCGAATCACTCGCACAGTCCGTCCACTGCGTCCACCAATTCATCGAACACTGAGATCACTGAATTCGATAGATTTATTAGATTCTCAAATAATACTAATTCGAGTCTAACTCGAGGTCTGTTCACACCATTCATTCAATGCTATGCTTCGATTGGTCTTTTGATTTGCACTTTATTTCCATTTGGTTTCGGTTTTCCTTTAAGCTTACGATTAGTTTTGTTTAACTCTAAGTATGTCCGATCAAAATGTTAACTTTTCTACAATTCCTTGCATACCATTCCCATTCCTTCAAAGCCCTTAACCTAAGGACAAATTAATAGACAATCAGAAAACGCATTGAAGTATTGCGTTAGAGATCTGCCATTTACTCATTGTTTGGATTGATTTCTATGTTTGCCCAGAAATCTATGGCGATCTACCGCCCAATCAGAGTCATTACGAGGACTTCCATACCATTGACTGGCAAAGGGATATTGCAAGGGATCGGATGAGACACAGGTTTATCGTTAAAAGGAAAAGCAATTCATATTTAGAACTAATTAAGTCGACTCACGACGCCTGGAGTGGTTGGCTTTGCGTACTTCTCGTCGGCATATTAACCGGTGTTGTGGCCGGTATTATAGATATCGGCGCCGGTTGGATGAAGGACCTGAAGGACGGCTTTTGTCCGCAGGCTTTCTATTTGAATAAAGAGCAGTGCTGTTGGTCTTCCAATGACACCGAACTCGAAGGTTTGATTGACTATTAATTATTGATTTGTTTTTATTAAAACCGGAATTTTGTTCCAATTCAGGCACTCTATGGACAGACCATTGCGACGAATGGAAGACGTGGTCCGAACTCATTGGTCTCAACGAAAAGACTGCAGTCGTCGGCTCATACATAGTCTCATACTTTTGCTATATTTTGTGGTCATTTCTGTTCGCACTATTGGCCGCATCCTTTGTCCGAACATTCGCACCGTATGCGTGCGGTTCGGGTATTCCTGAAATAAAAACAATACTCTCCGGGTTTATCATTAGAGGATATTTAGGCAAATGGACGCTAACTATCAAATCATTGGGTATTTAGTAGTTGTTTACCGAATCTCTCAATAAATTCTTTATTTGCGTTAATCTAAAACTTGAATTAACACTAATTATTACAATTGATAGGAATGATGTTAACAGTAGCCGCCGGTTTATCCCTGGGTAAAGAGGGTCCTCTAGTTCACTGCGCGTGTTGTATCGGCAATATATTCAGTTATTTATTCCCCAAATATGGCAAAAATGAGGCCAAAAAACGTGAAATACTTTCGGCCGCTTCTGCTGCTGGCGTTTCGGTAGCTTTTGGAGCACCGATAGGTGGAGTGCTGTTCTCTCTGGAGGAAGTGTCCTATTATTTTCCGCTCAAAACTCTTTGGAGAAGTTTCTTCTGCGCATTAGTCGCCGCTTTTGTTCTTCGATCGATCAATCCTTTCGGTAATTAATTTGAATTTATATCTAATAAATGTCTAAAACTTATACAGAATTTGGGATATTCTTCAGGAACTGAACATTTGGTAATGTTTTACATTGACTACACCCGGCCCTGGATTTTATTTGAATTAGTGCCCTTCATAATGTTGGGCGTCTTCGGCGGTCTTATTGGAAATATTTTCATAAAAGCGAACCTCCGGTGGTGTCAACACAGGAAGTTCTCCCGTTTAGGCCAATACCCGATCAGTGAAGTGCTTGTCGTGACTCTAATCACAGCTGTAATCGCTTTCCCGAACCCATACACTCGTATGAATTCCTCTGATTTAATCAAAATGTTGTTCAGTCCGTGCGGTATAGCCGATGAGATCCCTCTCTGTAATTATTACCGCAATTTCACTAATGTCAACGAACACGTCCAGATCGCTCAGGCGGGGCCGGAGGTCTACCAGGCGTTGGGTTTACTTATATTAGCGCTTATATTCAAATTAGTGATAACTATATTTACGTTTGGAATTAAAGTGCCGGCCGGGCTCTTCATCCCATCCCTAGCTATGGGCGCTATTGTTGGTCGAATTGTGGGCATAACTATGGAACAGATAGCTTACAACTACCCAAAGTGGTGGTTCTTCCAGGATGCCTGTTCCAACTCAGGCGAGAGCTGTATGAGCCCAGGTATGTCTTCATTTCCTTTATAATTGGTTTATGACTCAAAGTTTACAATATTTTATTCAGTTTAAGTTTAAAAACTCTATTAATTATTGATTCCCTGCCAGGCCTTTACGCAGTGGTTGGGGCGGCTGCAGTATTGGGTGGAGTGACCCGAATGACGGTGTCGTTAGTGGTAATAATGTTCGAACTGACCGGTTCGGTCAACTTTATAGTGCCCCTAATGTCGGCTATAATGGCGGCCAAGTGGGTTGGCGACGCATTGGGCAAAAAAGGCGTTTATGACGCGCACATTGGGCTCAATGGATACCCGTTCCTCGACAATAAGGAAGAGTTTCCGCACACGACTATCGCTGCCGACGCTATGAGACCCAAGCGGAACGAACCGCCCCTCGCGGTCCTCACCCAAGACTCGATGACTGTCGATGATATCGATATTCTACTGAAGAGCACAAACCATAACGGCTTTCCAGTTGTGGTTTCGCGTGAATCCCAATATTTGGTCGGTTTTGTGTCGCGAAAAGACCTCAGTCTGGCTCTGACTAATGCTAAGCGAACTTCGGAAGTGTTCGAAAACACGACTGTCCTGTTCAGCACCGGTCACGTGCCCTCAATACCTAACCCACAACCGCTTAAACTGAGACGAGTGGTTGATTTGGCGCCGATTACTATCACAGATCAGACGCCAATGGAAACAGTGATCGATATGTTCAGAAAGTTAGGGCTCAGACAAGTGCTGGTGACTCATAACGGGTATGACTTTGCCATCAATTGCTTATTTGATTCGAAATTAATTGTTTTGTTTTGTCATTTCAGCCGATTATTAGGTATTATCACCAAAAAAGACATTTTAATTCATATAAAAGAATTCGATGACTTAGACCCGGAATCGGTATTATTTCAATAGAAAAATACAATTTATTTATATTTATTTTACAACAAAATCATAATTATTTTGAGACAAAAGATAAAACTAAATAACTCTTTATTTAAATGTTTGAAATCATGAATGAGTGGAGTATTGAAAATATATTTACATTAATTATTGACTGAATTATTAATATTTAAGTTCAAAATCATTGTTAATAATAATGAAATTTTTATTATAGACTTATTATAAATATAATTATTTATATTTAATGTAATTTATTTAATTCCGAACCCAAATTGCAATCAATTACTTATAAATTAATTTAATTATATTTTTATTGTTTAAACTATTTCTAAATTGAGTTGAGATTTTGTGATGACTTGATTGAAATTTTAAGTTGTATTAAGTTTTTAAATTAAAAATTGATTTTTTTTATTCAAATCTATAAAAATATAATTAAAATATTAAAACAATTATATAAAAGATTAATGAAAACCAACATTTGTTAATCGAAACTAATTTTAAAATAAAATAATTACTAAATTGTTATTTAAATCAAAATTGTTTAAAACAAAAGCAAAATAAAATCTGTTCTATAGTGGTCTGAAAACAATACCAAACAGACAATGATAGAGAGCTAGTGCTGGCATTGACTCAAATCTAATATTCGAGTAAAAGTTAATTGAAATGAAATAAAAATAAATTTTAGTTATGATTACGATTAACGGCGAATAGGAATGCGAATCAATTATATGTCAAGTACAGTATATACAGTATTTAGTACATAGTGTGAGTGCGACGTAATTAGTGTTTGGGTGTTTGGGGCAGTGCGTTGTTGACAAAGCAATGGTTACGAAAAAGAGTGTGAGTGAGAGAGAGAGAGAGAGAGAGAGGTGTACTGTACTGAACTACACTGCACTGCACTGCACTGTACTATACACAATACAGTATTATGTATTATGTACTGTATAGTGTTGTGTAGTATATAGTGTTGGTGTGACAGTAATGGTAGTACAAGTGGCGCCGTCGCCCCATAGCGTCAGAATGGGAAGACAGTCCACAATGTCTGCTCCCATCATGAAGTGGCGTAAAGTTGCGAACAGCTCCGGCCCAGCGCCGCGACCACGACATGGCCACCGGGCCGTCTCCATCAAGGACTTGATGATTGTGTTCGGTGGCGGCAATGAAGGCATCGTCGATGAACTCCATGTCTTCAACACTAGTGAGTCAGACCTGTCTATAAGTCTATGTTTTTCTATGTTTTTTATTATTATTATTATATTATATGATAACAACTATTCGTATATATACGGCGTTTATAGAAACGCTTATATATATTGATTTATATGTATAACAACTGCAGTTCTATTGTAAGCGCTATTAAAAAGTACGACATCTTTGTTGTACAGTTGACACCCGCTATAGGCGACCACTAATTGTTTAATTCGCCGAAAATGGTTTTAAATCTTATTTTCATTTAATTTTAATTAATTTTTGTTTATGACTGAAAAAAATGTTTAAATATGTTTTCCTATTCTTATCTCTATTTTGAATACAATTGACGTTGGGAATGCATTAGAACGTTATGTCTTAAAACAGGTTTTGGTATAAAGGGCTTATTATTTGTGTTAAA
>JAQFXP010001441.1:0-19283 GCA_034693685.1 Belba bartosi
ATTTTTAATTTTATTAATCAATAAATAAGAAAATCTTAAATTATTTGAAGTTTTTATTCTTAACTAAATATTAAAATATAATTTCTAACGAATTAATTTACGAACAATTGATAAAATTCATATACAGTACTTCAAAATGATTTTTAAAAGTATAGCTTGTTAAAATAATTAAAATAATATAAACAAGTTTTGATTCTAATTACATCTGTTAAAGCAATAATTTAGCATACGAATAAAAATATAACGCTATTACTTGGTCAGTTTAAATATACATTTTTTATTTTAAGCTTTACATCTGTATATTTAAAACTGTTGTACAATATTTGTTATCAAGACAAAAGCAACGTATTAATGTTTAATATAAATTTTTAAATAATAAAATTTAGGATTATTATGAAATACAGTAAAATAAGAGTAACAATGTTTTTATTTTTAATTGATTAATTATCGTGATTTATTTATTTACAAATCTCAATCAAAAAATATTTGCAGTAAAAATTGTACACAAATTATAATAAGAATCTTAGTTTTTTAATTCGAGTTGGCCATCAAAAATATACAGTATAAAGCTTAAGAATAAGGTTGAGAATAAGTATTTAAATATTTTTAGTATATATTTGTATTAAAATTTGATTAAGGTTAAAAATTAATAATTTTATTTTTAATATATAAAATTTATTTGTGCAAATAATTTTTATTAAAATAAATTTGATATAATATATTATTCAAATAAAATTTAATTAATAAATTCATTACACAATCAGTTCAATAAGTTATAGTAACGTGTGTTTAATAATTTAGTTTTATTTTATACTAATTATTAAATTTAAACTAAAAAGTAGGTATTTATTGTAAACTAATTTTTGCGCTTAATATTAATATTTCTATGAAAAATATCAACTTTATAAAGTAATAAATAAAAAGACTAAAACACTAACGTAAGTCATTGACAGATTATAAAAATTATTTTTCTTAAAATAACCTTCAGATTAATTGCTGGTTATGTATGTAATGTCTTATATATTATAGTTGTCTTAAATAACAATAATTGCAATTTTGTAAACTCATTGCAAATTAATGTTATAAACTAAGAAATAAGTTTATAATTGTATTATAAAAAATTTGTTTTGCATTCACTTTGTTTAGAATATCAACAAAATGTCTGAAATAATTCGCGGCGACACTCCCGATGACATTGAGAAGAAGTGTTTAGAAGTTTGCGCTAAATATTTAGACGGGATTTGGAGAGACATTAGTTTAGATAAAATAGTTGTGAAGAGAATTAGTGGCGGATATACTAATCTGTTATTTCACTGCGCTTTAACTGAAGACATTCACGCAATTAGTGACGAACCGGAAGAGGTGACCATTAGATTCTATGGAGAAAAATGGATTAAAGACATCGATGAAAACGAAAGACTATCGGATGTCGTAATCAATTTGTTGGCCTCTGAGCACAGTTTGGGTCCTAAAGTATACGGAATATTCAGTGGCGGACAGATTGGCCAATATATTGATGTAAAGTATTTTAACTTTAATTTAAATACTAAAAAGTATAAATAAATAAAATTAATTTTATATAACTAGTTAATATTTTTTAAGTATTATATAAATGTTTATTTTAAAGGCACATCACTTTGGAATAGAAAATCAAAAGAATTCTAATTTAGTAAAAGAATTGGCCCGAAAATTAGCCAGGTTCCATTCCCTATCGGTGCCCAATGCTAGAGATTACGATTGGCTTAAGAGATCGTTTTACTACTTTTATGATAAAGCCTTCGAAGAGACTCCAAATCAAACGGAGATTATTAGAGAAATAAATGCAAAGAATTTAATTGAAAATGATTTTAAGGAAGAGAACGAATGGATATTGAAATGTATCGATAAAATGCAGTCACCGATAGTGTATTGTCACAACGATTTAGGCGTTTCTAATATATTAGTCAATAACCGATTAGATCCACAAAACGATAATAACATAACTTTAATTGATTTCGAATATTCGCGTCATTTCTATCGCGGCTTTGATTTTGGATTCTATGTCAACGAATTGGGCCGAAACAGCGATTGGATCCAAAGACAAGCCGTTCCGTTGGCCACCGATGATCAGATCAAACTATTTCTAAACGAATATAGAGATGAAATGATTCGAATTCACGGAAAGGCATTTGCGGACAAAGACGAGAATTCAATTGAATTTATGTTAAGAGAGGCTAAGTTTTTCACTTTGCCGGCTGAAATGTTTGCTCTCGTTTTTCTTCACTATACTTCTCAATTGCCGTTTTCTGATGACAAAACATTTATATTGGTTTGTATTTTCAGTTTTAATATTTTAGATTAAATTAAATTAAATTTTCAAACTTTTAATAGAAAAAAATGGATGAATACTACGGTTGGTATATAGAAAGGAGAAAACAGTTAGAAATCGAAAATATTGTTCCGATTCCGCGGTTTAGTAATTAGATTAATAATTAAAGCATTTTACAATATTAATCAATTATTTAATTAATTTAGTTTAATGTAATCGCTGTTTATTAAATTTACAATTGTTTTAATACTTATTACAGTAAATAATTAATTTGTTTTTAAATCTCAATTTATTCTGTAATTAATTAAACTAGAAATGTGTAACTTTTAAGAATATAGCAATTTTAAATTTACATAATTATATATTTTATATTAACCTAAATTAGTGTAATAGAAATTAAAAGTTAATGTATGTCTTGAAATAAATTGATGAATTTCACTATGTTTAAATTTTAATAAAAACTATTATAATTTTATACGTAATTTATAAACGATTATTCAAGGTTTTAATATTAAAAAAGTATAATCAACATGTGTACTGTTTAAAAAATAAAAATTGATTGTTGATTTGATTTATTTCAGAATAAAAATTAATAAAATTAAATTAAATTACGGGTATATAAAAAAATTTATAAAATGATTTAAATATATATCATTTAAACTGTTGTAGTGATTTGCCAATTTTAGGATAATAATAATTCAGAATAATTCAAGGTTAAATCTACTGTAATAAATGAATTGAATAAATTAAACATATAGATTAATTTAAGTTGTACAAATAACCTTTAAAATAACTGATATAACATTTACATGTACATATAATCAAATGTGAAAAAAGATATATGTGTAATAATAGGCGTATAAAAAGATAATTTTTTCTATGTGCTAAAATTACTAGGTACTAAAGATAAAATTTAAAGTGAGAAAAATTTTTATAAAATTAATTTATTTCTTAAATAATTCTTTAAATTATCAAGATGACTGAAATAATTCGCGGTGAAACTCCCGATGACATTGAGAACAAATGTTTAAAACTTTGCGCTAAATATTTAGACGGGATTTGGAGAGACATTAGTTTAGATAAAATAATTGTGAAGAGGATTAGCGGCGGATATACTAATCAATTATTTCTTTGCACCTTAACTGATGGCATTCATGCAATTAATGACGAACCGGAAGAGGTGACCATTAGATTCTATGGAGAAAAATGGATTAAAAGTGGTGAAAAAGACGAACGACTATCGGATGTCGTAATCAATTTGTTGGCCTCTGAGCATAGTTTAGGTCCTAAAGTATACGGAATATTCAGTGGCGGACAGATTGGCCAATATATTGATGTAAAATATTTTATTTGCTATAAATTATAATTTATTAATCGACGTTTTGAATTGAAAATATTTTAATAATCAAATAATTAGTTTCATTTATCTAAATAACTTTGTTAGTGTTGATTAAAATGAAGAACATATTAATAATACACTTAAATTGCAAATATAGATAATTAATTGTATAATTAAAACTAATTATAAAATATTTTATTCATAAATATGTCTCAAGTGTCGTAACTTTGGATTAGAAGAACAAAAAGATCCAGTATTGGTAAAAGAGTTGGCCAGAAAGGTAGCCAGGTTCCATTGCCTACCGGTGCCGAATGCCAGGAACTACGACTGGCATAAGAGAACATTTGAGCAATGCTATGATAAATCCTTCAAAGAGACACCGAATCAAATGGAGATTATTAGAGAAATAAATGCAAAGAATTTACTTGAAAATGATTTGAAGAAAGAGAGTGAATGGCTATTCAAATGTATGGAAAAATTCAATTCACCTATAGTTTACTCACATAACGACATATTTTCGGCGAATATATTAGTGAACAACCAATTGGATCCACAAAACGATAATAACATAACTTTAATTGATTTCGAATATTCGAGTTATTTCTATCGCGGCTTTGATTTTGGATGTTATGTCAACGAATTGGGCCGAAGTAGTGATTGGGTTAACCGACAGTACATCCCTTTGGCCACCGATGATGAGATCAAACTATTTTTGAATGAATATAGAGATGAATCGATTCGAATTCACGGAAAGGCATTTGCGGATAAAGACCAGAATTCAATTGAATTTATGTTAAGAGAGGCTAAGTTTTTTGCATCTGTAGCTGAAATTCTTGTTCTGGCATTTTTTCACCACAGCTCTGAATTGCCGACAATTAGCGATAAGAGAGTTAATTTGGTTTGTATTCTCATTATTTTTGAATAACTGAACAATAAGTTTATATTTTGTTATTTTTGCGGAACAGAAAAACATAGATGAATACTACGGCTGGTATTTAGCAAGAAGGGATAAATCAATAAAAGAAGGCATTATTCCAATACCCCGAAACAGCAATTAATATAATTAAATTAGTCTCTAACTAAATAAATTTATAATTAATATCATATTTTGTACATTTGATACATTAAAATTGCTGACAATTTAATAAACAGGATAAAATAAATTATTTTATATTAATGTTTGTTATATTTATTAAATTAATAAACAAATTATCAAATTAAATTTAAGTAAATTTAGTAAAAATATTTAAAAAATCAAAACTAAAATTATTTATATTATTAAATCTATTTATTAATTAATAACAAAGTAGTGAATTTATTTTTAAAATAAAATTATATAATTAATACTTAATTATATTTATATAACTAATTGAATTTTTTATATTTTAACTAGTTTTTAAAATGGCTATAAAAATAAATTAAACCAATTGTTATATTAAATTCGTTTTTTAAAACAACCTTCAGATTAATTGAAGGATATACTATATATAAATAATAAAGATAATTATTGCAAAAGTTGTGCAGATTTGAGATTAAATTTTGCTTAATTGAACATCTATTTATTTCTTTAAAAATATCTAAAAGTCATCAAAATGACCGAGATACTTCGTGGCAACACTCCCAACGATATTGAGAGAAAGTGTTTAGAAGTTTGCGCTAAATATTTAGACGGAATTTGGAGAGACATTAGTTTAGATAAAATAGTTGTGAAGAGGATTAGTGGCGGATATACTAATCTGTTATTTCACTGCGCCTTAACTGAAGACATTCACGCGATTAGTGACGAACCGGAAGAGGTGACCATTAGATTCTATGGAGAAAAATGGATTAAAGACATCGATGAAAACGAAAGACTATCGGATGTAGTAATCAATTTGTTGGCCTCTGAACACAGTTTGGGTCCTAAAGTATACGGAATATTCAGTGGCGGACAGATTGGCCAATATATTGATGTAAAGTATTTAGTTTAATATACAATAATTTTAACAATTTAATAAAAATTAAATCAATTATAAACATAATGTCATACAGTATGTCATAAATATTAATAATAATATTTAAAAATGTATTATATTTAATGTAAATACTCTATAAAGAGTCGACACTTTGGTAAAGATGAACAAAAAAATCCAGTCCTCGTGAAAGAGTTGGCCAGAAAGTTAGCCAGATTCCACTCCCTATCTGTGCCCAATCCCAGAGACGACGACTGGCATAAGAGAACGTTTTATCATTATTATAAAAAAGCTTTTGAAGAGACACCAGATTTGATGAAAATTCTTAAAGAAATAAATGCAAAGAATTTATTGGAAAACGATCTGAAAGACGAAAACGAATGGCTATTCAAATGCATCGATAAATTTAATTCACCGCTAGTTTACTCACACAATGATATATTCGCCGGAAATATATTAGTGAACAACCGATTCGATCCACAAAACGATAATAACATAACTTTAATTGATTTCGAGTATTCGCGTCACTTCTGTCGCGGAAATGACATCGGATTTTATGTCAACGAATTGGGCCGAAGTAGTGATTGGATTCAAAGAGAGGACATCCCTTTGACCACCGATGATCAGATCAAACTATTTCTAAACGAATATAGAGATGAAATGATTCGAATTCATGGAAAAGAATTTGCGGACAAAGACGAGAATTCAATTGAATTTATGTTAAGAGAGGCTAAGTTTTTCACTCTATCGGCCGAAATATTTATTCTATCCTTTCTTCACTACACCTCTGAATTGCCAACAATTAAAGACAAGAGAATTATTTTGGTTGTATTTTTAATTTTAAGATTTTTAATTAAATCTAATTTTTGGCAAATTTTTCGAATAGCAAAAAGTGGATCAATTCTACGGCTGGTATATAGCGAGAAGAAATCAATTGATAAAAGAAGGCATAGTTCCAATTCCTCGATACATTAATTAGAATATTGAGTAAATGTACTATTTGTTTATGTTTAATTAATATTAAAATTATATATTATTGGCTTAACTTTTTTAATTACATTAATTATTCAATTAAGTTTTAAACAAAATTTGAGAAGATCGGCCGATACAGGAGGAAGAATTTTTTTTCTAAAACGCTTAAACAATTCCATATATTTCCTAATTTTTGCAAACCCAAAAAATTTGCTTTCAAAAAAAGTCAAGGGGTACCTTTTCACTGACCAAATGCTAGGGGAATAGTAGCAAATGCTAGGGCAAAATCAGAGGTAATTTTTGGCTAAATCCCTGGTTTAAAAAAATGAAAATAGTTTTTGTTTTTATTATATCTTAATGGTATCACTATTTCCTTGTTTTACTTATAATAATAATAAATTTAAAATTGCTTAAAATAATATAATATAATATAATTGAATTGAATTCACTTCTTATAAAATTAGGCAAAATATTTAAAAGTTTTACAAGATAATCAAGTATATATTTATCTGAAATACAAATAAGATTTTATTTTTATTATTAAAAATTAATATTATTTTTGTTAAGAATAGACAATCACTTTTAGATAAATACATTGATTAAAAGATTAATTGATAAAATTCTGTTTTTAAGTTTTCAATTTTACTGAATTTGTTTTAGTCAATCTTATTATGTTTGTACTATAGGTATATTTGTTTTATTTTTTGGTTATTGTTTAAATATAACCTTAAATATCATTGTTTCATTCAACTCAAGGTAAATCTTATTGTCAATATCATATATATAAATTTAGACAGGTTTATCTGAATGAATCAAATTGAATGTATTATGTTTATTCATTGTATTACATTATTGTATTTGTTGTTAATAAAAAAAATAATATAAAAACTTTAGTTCTCAAAAGTTATGATCAAGAATATGATTTGCTGAATATCGTTGACATTTAATTTCATTTTTATTTAAACATTTCTGATATTCTTTAAAAGAATTTTAATAAATTTAATTTTTGTTTTAATAATTTTTATACTTATTTAGTTAGTTAATTATAATATGTAAAATTATCATTAACGAGTTTATTTTATAAAAATTACTTTTGTGCAGATAATTTATAAAATTTTACTTTTTTAATAATCAAATTGTTTTTATTACGATTTGCTCTTGATAATAATTGTACAATTTTTAGATAAACTTTATTTCTGTTTAATATATTAATTATTATTTAATAGTTTTAAAGATTGGTTTATCTATTGATTATTGATTAGATAAACATAATTGCTCAGGTTTAAATTGTTCAATAGCTACTCTAATGCTTAAAACATTAAAAACTTAAGGAAAGGCAATAAAATTATAAATTGTTAACTATTAATAGTTCTAGTTATAATTTATTATTATTTCTAATAAAGAATAAACTCTTCACTTGGTTTTACATCTCCGCAAAAACATTTAAGATTACAAACAAACTTATAAGTAATTTTAAGTAGCCTTAAAAGTAGTTTTAAAATTTATATTTGTATTAAACTTGTTTGATGTTTTACCTATATTTATAAACATTTGTTAAAAAGTTTCAATAAATTTAATTTTTTTTATATTTGAAAAAACACCTTATATTTAATTTTGATTAATTGAGTGAAAATGACAAAATAAATATTTTTTGTCGTTAATATTTTTTACGTATATAATTAAATTTTTTACTTAATTAAATACTAAATATTAAAAATTTAAGATTTATATTTAATTAATTTTAAAAAATAATGTAATTTATTTAAGTTTTTAAATACTTATTCTAAAAAATCTTGTTTTTTTTGTTAAATTAAAAAACTAATTATAAATACAACATAACTATTTACCAATAACCTTAATCATTGAACTTTAAATTTACAGATTTATGCATTTAATTTGATAGAATTTTACTTACTGTAAACTTTTTATAATTACATTTAAATACATTACTGAGAATTAAATCAAATTTAAGATGCAATTTAACTTAATTAAAGCTTGATACCACTTTAAGTTTACAAGTTTATCTTTCAAGAGTCGATAATTGTTTTAAAATTCAATGCGAGTATAAATATGTTAAAATTATACATTTATACACTTCCTATAAATCTTGATTTTAAATCAACAAGCGATTATTCAACTTTAATGCTATAGGTTATGGCCCAGACATAATAAATTATGTCAATTCGATACTCATTTGTAATATATATGGAAATTGTTTTTGAAATAAACTTATTGTTTGGCAAAACCCGCTGTTGAATATGCATTGATATGAGTCATAAATAATTATTATTAGAAAAACTGAATGATAGACTAAATTGTGTTTTGGAAACAACACCTAAATCCAGATATCATAACTGAGCCAATTGTTATGAATCACAAATTTAATTATTGTATTTCAAAAGCAAACAAAACAAAAGTCTTTTTTCAATTATTTTTAGGACAATATAATTGTTCCAATTTTGCAAATTGAAGGAAATTTTTGTTTTGTCCTGTTTATTTTGATATAAAGAGACAATTTTTTTGTTTTAGCTATCTATTAACAAGAGTATACTGTATTTACTAAAAAAATAACTTAAATATAAAAAATCTAATTGTAAATTAACGCTAATGTTTGCACATTTTAACATAGCTTATCTGATTAATTACAATTACAAATTCAATTAATTAAACTTTATCTATTAAGTTGATTCTTGTTTTTATTCCTGTTTGTATGACAAACACATTCTTCAAATTTATTGAAAGTTTGATTAATAAATCAAAACAAAACAAAAAATATTTATAATTATTAGTTGTAATCAAAAGATTGAATCAATCTATAAATTTACTGAAAAAACAAATTTTCGATTAAAGTTTTTTACAAACTTTTCTCATTTAATATTCTGGAATTTAATTGTTTATTGAATTAAATGTATTAGAAATTTAAAATTAAAATAAATTTAGGTGGGTCGCTAATTACCTACTAATGCAAACTTGGATTTCTACCTGGGCAAAAAAAATTGTATATAACAGTTAAAAATATAACTGAGAAAAATAATAAAATAATCATTAATTTTATTTTTATTTTATTTTCCAATAATTTATAGAGCCTTTGAGTAAATTGTTTTTAGTTGCATAAGTATTTAATTCTAGAAATTTCTTTTATGTTGCTTGATTTGGAAATAAACAAAGTTTTATCTTTACTTAAACATGACAGTTTGTGAGATTTTAATACCAAATACTGCATATTTTTATGAACTTGAAATATTTACATGTCTAACAATGAGTTACTTTAGTTTTCAAAACTGTATTATAAATTAAGAATAAAGTCTGAAGGACGTGACGACACAGTTTTTAACATTATCTTTGAGATATTTGTAAAAATATGGAATTTAAATAAAAAATTATTTTATTAAAGGATATATCTATTAAAAATGACAAATCATACTTGATTAAAATAAATTCCAACTAAATAATAGAAAATGAAATATTTATAAGTTTACGATAAACTAACAAAAATTAACATTTGATTTGTTTTATTAATCGTTAAAGGATTAGACACTCCTTTAGATATTTAAATTAGTGAATCAGACGATAAAAACATTTTAATGAAATTTTGTTTCTAAAAACTATTAAACCATTAAAAACAGTTAAATATAAGTTTTTTATTTTAGTAAATTTATAGGTACTAATAAATTAAGAAATGTACATATTTGTATAAAATTGAAGAGGTTAAATAAAATAATATTATTATTTAAACTAAATTTGGTAAATGCAGGGGTTGAGAAAGTCGGCCGACCCAGGGGGATTAGGAAAGGAATTTATCATAGAAATTTGACCAAAAACCTAGGGGGTATCAGGGAAAGGGATTTTTACAAAAGCGCTCAAAAAATCTATATGTTTATGATAAAAATTTTACCTATTTTAACTGGATTTAAACAGGATTTAGCAACAATTTTGATCAAGAAACTCAAAAAATTTGCCGGCCGCTTTCGCAACCAGCAAAAAGTCGAGGGGTATGTGTTTTTGTGGACCAAATGCCAATTTTTAAAATCAGGGGGACTTTTGACTAATCCCCCCATTCACAATCCCTGGGTAAATGTAACTTTCAAAAATAGATAAATAAAAAAGTTCTTTTGATTATCTCTCTTCATGAGAATCTCTTACATAAAATATTCGAATGAGTCATAAAAAAGAAAATTATTTAATGATTAAATTGTTGTTTATTACAGTAGACACTTGAATAATTTCCTGGACAACTAACTGCAGACATACATACTAATTTTTTTAAATTTAAAATATATTAAAATTTTTCACTTGACATTCCGGCTGAATTTTTTTCTCGCTGAAGTTTGAAGACAAGTATCTAATAATTTGAGACTTTTGACAAAATCATTGCACGATTTGATGCTATTGACTAGACTTGAGTTGAAGAGGCATTCCCTTTAAAACCGGCAAAAGTCTGTTTTAGTTTTTTATATAGTATTTATATTTTTGAAAAATCGTTTTTTGCTAAAATCGTGCTCTTTAGAGGAAACAAGAAAAATCTAATTATGTACTTCTGGATATGACTCTATTGTATCATAAATACCTGGAGCATTTTTAACTGATATTTAATAAAATTTAATCTAATTTTATGTTTTGCACAAATTAAGTTTTAGTTTTTAATTTTTGAAGTCAAGTTTGAAAATTTGTTTTCAATTGAACAATTTTTATTTAAACTTATCTGATATTAATAAGATGTTTAGTTTTTTAATATGATATTTTTGTTTATTTTAATCATTAATTTTTAAAAATATTATTAAAAAGCCATTAATTAGTAATTGCTAATTACCAGTGTTTCTAAAACTTAAAAGTTCAAACTGTTATAACAAGATTTGGAGAACTGAGCTGTTCGTTATAAACGGTTTTAGCTGTACTACGTCTTGACATTGAATTTGTTTTTAAAACTCAAGACAATTTCATCGAACAAACATATTTATTAAACAGATAAGTTTACAAAATAGTTATCAATTACTTAGACTAAAATTTAAAATTTAATTACTCATTAAAGTTTGAAATTTTAAATAATTATTTAATTATATAATAATAATTAAGTATTCTTAAGATTTCAACAAACACACTTTTTCTGAACTAAATGTTTAATGAACTAAAAAGGGTAAAACTAATCTAAAACTTATTCAATATTTCTAATTTTTTTTATTCACACACTTCTGATATTACAGCGATATGTTTGATTTAAGTTAGGTTAAACATAAATTCACATTGATAAGTTTGTGAAATTATTGATTAACAAGAAACACTCAGTACGCAGGAAATGCGTTTTAAAAGCAAAATAACTGGCAAAATATTGCCGGTATCTAAAATTGCTATTGCAATTTGTTTAGCATGCAAATTGTACATTTTTTCTTTAATTATTATCTACTTAGATGTTTGAATAATTTTCTAATTATGTTAATATATCCAAATTTTTAAATATAAAGATTTACATTAAATAATAAAATTTATACTCGTTTGCATAACCCTAAATAATAAACAATAAAATAAACTTCTCTTTTGTATTAATAATTAATAAAATATTAACTATTTTTAAGAATAAAACTGCTTGTTCAAAGTTCAAGAATAAGAGGTCATTAACTGTTACACTAAATAGCAAAAATAAAATAGAATAATTGAAATAATAGTGCTTGTTAGTACCAAATAACAAGTTGTTATATCTATTTCCATGCTGAACGCATAAATATTTTGTATAACAGAGTATTCAATGCTATATGTATTTAAATAATACAAGTATGACACAATATTATGCAATATATCATTAATATCAATAGACAAGTGTTTGTAACGTTATCTTAAATACAATAAGTTATTATTCAAGGCAATCGGAGTTGGCCAGAGATGCCGTTCTACAAACATGTACATTTTAGATATGTACACTACTTTACTCTAACCTTATATTAACAGTAAATAACAAACTTTTTCAATAATATTTATCCAGAAATTTTTATTTTTATTTGATTTTTTATTATTAGTTAAAATTTTATTCAAATTATTTTAATAACTAAATTTATATAAATTATACTAAATTCTTAAAAACGTTCAATTTAATTTATTTTTGGCTTTAAGGTATCGGTAATATTAAAAATTATTTTAACACTTTGACTAATTATAAATTTAATAATTAATGTATAATTAAAATCAATTTGTTTTAAACATATTTCAAAATTCTAAATAAATATAAAACTTTAGATACCTATGATATAAAAAACATCTAGTATGCAATTTTACATTATTTTTGCTATAATTTATTGTCTTGAGGCTTTTGAACTAGATAAATCTCAAACTAGCAGCTATTAATTAAAATATCATCAAAACAAAAACCAGCTTAAAGTTCTAATTAATATAATTTATTTAAAGTTTTTTAAGCATTCTGTTAGCACTTCTAGTCTGACCATCCCGTGTACTCCACTTAAAGATCTGTTGCAATTTCCAATTTAAAAACAAAGTTTGAATGCAAACAATTTTAAGGTCGCGGATCACTTAAGACACATAAATCAAAAGACAGAAATTTTTATGGCTTTTGTGTACATTTGAATTGAAAAACATTAACGGCTTAACAATAAAATTCCAGAAAATAAAAAACAAACAAAAGTGTCATTTAAAAAAATTGACACTGGAATATAATACCGGAATACGAGCATGAGAAAAAGTTTTGTGCATTGATATACAAGATATAAATTACCACCAGATGGTCTTTGTAAGATAACTGTGCGCAGCTTAAGAGATTTCAAAAATGAATTAACATAATAGTTGTATCAAAAGCTAAATTTTTTGATTGTTTTTGAGCGCAAAAAAAATCTTAAATTCAAACACGAAATTAGAAAAAAAGTCTTTAGAAATAATACCGGTTTTGAAGAGCAAAAAACATTTTAGGTATGACTCATAAGAAAAAACTGTTTAAACATAAGTACTGTATTGAGGATATACTGTAGAAATGGGTGTGAATAGCGAAGTTGGCTCTTTGCGTCTACGCAAACGGCTTTATATATATTGGGATTTGAATTTCATTTCGGCATTCAGTCGCTTGCGAGTCAGTCGTGTCTGCCATTGCTGTTCAGATTCAGTTCTAAAGCAGAATTCTCTCATTTATTTTACTTTTCGAAGTATTTCTATTAATTCTCTCCATTCACTACAATGTCACCAACTCTTGGTTATTGGGATATCCGTGGCGTAAGTCTTATTGTATTTTTTTATATAATTAATTTTTATTCTATTAATTCACAGACAAGTATTTTTTATGCACATGTCTATATATACATGTGCATATACTGTAAATTGCTTGCTATAACCTTGATTATTATCTAATCCATTTTTATGCATCAATTAAAGTAATCGTCAATTTATGCACTAATGTACAGAATATAGTATGAAGTTTAAATTAATATAATTTTACTAGCTTGTAATTAAATTAAACTGTGCATTTGTATTTCATTAAGTCATATTTTTAGATGTCAGCATGACAAAGTATTTTTTAAAGTTTTTTTTTATAACATTGAACTAATGTTTTCTTAATTAACTTAAATTAAATAACAAATAAATAAAATGAATTTTATTTAAAGAATTAGATGACATTTATAATAGTTTATTAATTTGAAATGCAAATATTACTTGTAATTAATGTTAACAAAAACAGCAAACCTTAATCTAATACTATACAAGATTTTAATCATAAACTTATGAATGATTAGACACTTTAGGAAATAATTAGATATAATCCAAAATTATAATCGTCTTTAAAAATAACGTCTGAGAAAAATCAAATTTAAATATTGAATTCAAAAGTAAATGAGCCGACAATTTATGGCTATAATCTATTTTTATCTCTACCTTACCTTGCTCATTAACTCGCAAATACTATTCGCAATTAATCGCTTACTGCAATTTACAGAAAAAGAGCAAATTTTTTGGGCGTTTTATAGCGTAAAAAAGATTTTCTGAGTTGAAAAAAAAGAGAACAAATTTTTCACTCAATAAATCTTTTCAATCGAGAAAATCAAAATTTATGCAAAAAAGTTTGGAATTTCTAGTTTTGAGAAAAAGCACACCGGGAGTTTAGGGTTGAGCACATCTGCAGCCATCGATTTGAACTACACTTTTATAGACAGTCTGAAAAAAAATTTCCTCTAAGTTAATGATATCGTGTTTTTGATTTTATTTTTTTTTTTCGTTCAATAAATCGAAAAATATTTTTTTTAATGTATTTAAAACACTTGAATTGATGTTTAATTTGTATTTAAATAATGTATTTTAATATTAAAAGCTTTTGTAATGCAATCATATTTCGAGAATATATTACATTAACTATGAATTTATAGTAGTATTCAAATTTCAAAATCAATTTCAAACTATTTAAACACATTTTTTCATTAAAATTATATTTGCATTGAATGAACAGATGGTTTCAAACCTGAAAAATGTGTAAAAAATAATTGAATTTTTATCTCTTTTTTTAACACAAGTCTAAAGTATGAATGTTTCAAATCTAAAGCCAAATATAAATTTTTAGTACAATTTAATTCGTGGGTTTGATCTGCAAAATGAGATGTTTTCTGAACCTAAAAATAAATAGTAATGTATATGAAGCGCAAAAAAACAGCTCACAAATAATTGAGCAAGTTTATTGAGGATATTATATAACAAATAAAATTGCTCTTAAACTCTATATACGGAATAGATTATCAGTTGAATTGAAGTCATAAATCAAAAACACTTATTGACTCAAACACTAACTGAAAGACTATTGAATGAAAGGCAAGCAATAAAAATCAAAAACAAAACGAAAACAAAATAAAAGTTAAGGTTTTTAATACTTTGTGTTAGAATGGCTTCTGAGATAAAATCAATTAAAATTTTAATATCAAATGCTTTTAGAAATAAAATCAATTTAATTAGAAACTGACAAAAACGGATCCTGTTACAGCTCGCCCAACCCATTCGGCTGCTATTGACTTACTCGGGAACTGAGTTTGAAGACAAACGTTATGGCCTGGGTGCGACCCCCGAGACTATGAGGGATGAATGGCTGGCCGATAAAGAAAGTCTTGGACTCGACTTTCCGAACGTAATTACTATTTGAATAAATGATAATTATTTGAAAATTTTTGCTTATTTAAGTATAAATGTTTAAAATCAGGGCTAGGCAATTTTTAGACTTTAAAATTTGGCAAATATGCCTAAGTTTTAAGATTGAATATAGTTACTCCTTCAATATCCTTGTCATCCACCTAAAATGGCTCAAATTAGCAAATGTTGTATAAATAGCTGTAAATACAGCTTAAATTAAATTTAAATCCGGTTTAATTTAAGCCAAATCTGGTTTACTTGAAAATATCCGTATTTTATGTACCCCCTGACTCGACCTAGCTTGGCTAACCCTGTTGAAAGAGTTGCAAACTTATATTATAGTTTGCATATTACAACCAAAAAGCCTTGTGCAGGTCCTTTCCCTCCCATACAATATGGGAACCACTGCTATATCTATTTTCTATTTAATAAATTATTTTCTCATTTCCTTTCTTCACATTCAGTCGATTAGCAAAATTCAAATGTTTTTAATGATATGACTAATGATTGAGAGTTTCTAAACCCGTTCTGTCAGATCAGATCAATTAAAAAAATTTTGATACAATTTTCAAAATACAATCGTTTGGAATGTAATCCATTCGTTAGGAATATTCAACAAAGCTATTCATACAAAGCCTTATTGATGCGAATCATTCAATTTGTTTCCAAAACAAAAATTTAATGAACTTTTTTGAGTTTATATAATAATTAAGTTTTCAGTTTGTTTTCAGTCATTAATATTATTCAGATGTATAGAATTCGAGTCAGCCTTCAGTCCAATTTGATTGTCTTGTTAATTAAATGAGTCATATATGCCATGTTTAGTGTCGGTAGGGTTTTGTTAATTATTGAAACCAATTTGAATCGGAAACTCTTTTGAAGTGTTTTTGAACAAACAGTTGGTCCACATCTGACAGGTTTAGGCAAAATGAAAAAAATCTAAATTAATGATTCATAAAAAATATTATATTTTAGTTTTGAACGCATTGTATAAATTAAAAGCCCACTTCATAAAAAAGAATTTTTATTAAATATAGGGTTCCTTCAACGCCCAGTTAGCAGTTATTGGGTATATCTGCTAATAATTTATTACTTCAATTAAAACTGAGCATTAGATTAATAACTGTATCTAGAACAATTTAATTTGCTAAATAATGGGCATCTGTTATTTGATTGGAATAGCATTTAATTATTTAATATTTCAATCGATAGCTTCCCTACTATTTGGACGGAGACATAAAATTGACCCAAAGTTTGGCCATTCTTCGACATATTGCTCGTAAGGCCAAACTGGAGGGACAGAGCGAAGAGGAACAGATTCGGGTAGATCTGGTCGAACAGCAATTGGTTGACAATAATATGGATATCGTTCGCATCTGTTATGATCCCAACTTTGACTCTCTTAAAGGCGATTATCTGAAGAAATTGCCCACAAGTTTGGAACTGTTGGGCAAATTCCTTGGAGAGAGACCTTTCTTAGCAGGTATGCCATCGATGACACTTCCAGTTGTTTAGCGGTTCTTATATTTCATTATAAATTGAATTTTATTTGATTTATTATTTATTTTATAACTAGTGATTATTTTATTTTAAAAAATTGAGCTGACAAGTTTAAAGTAACTGACAAGGATAAAATTTCTGTAATGATTTATTTCGAAAAATATTCGTAAGATTTAAACTATTTTTTTAATGAAGTGTTTCTATAATGAGAGCAATTTAGATATAATTGGAAATCCTTCTCCACCTCTCAGCTACTTTGGCCTAAAACTCATTAATTCCTGTTTTTTAGACAAACTAAAAAAAATTCCGGATTTAAGCGTAAATTAATTGGAATAAAATTTTGATTAATAGGCGAAAGCGTGACTTACGTCGACTTCATGGCCGTCGAATATCTCGATAAGATTAACGCATTTGCACCGGAAGAGTTGGCCAAAGTGGACAATCTGAAGAAGTACGCCGAGAGAGTCGAGTCTCTGCCGCAGATCTCGAATTATCTGAAGACAGCGCCGAAGCGTCCATACAATGGACCGATGGCTAAATGGGGCGGAAATTAGTGATAGTATTCCCGAAAACTGCTTTTGTTTGCAGCGAAACAATAAAAGTTTGAAAAATGAAAATATTATTGAAATTAACTTTTTTTTAATTATTTTATTTGATACTCCTTTTTATTGAGAAAAATATATAATAAAATAAAAGTATAAAAAAGCAAAAACAATACGATTTGTAATAAAATAAAGTCTCGACTCGACTTGACTCGATTTCTTATTGTTTCTAATTTCCAGATGGAATCGATTAACAAATAAATTCATTTATCTATTCTATTCAGAGATTTATTGGACACGACTTTCTAATTGATGATTAAAATTCATTCGTATTTTTTTTCTCTAATCAAATAGTAGTTTATTTCTAACAATTATTCACAGTTTTTGTTACATTAATCAAATAAATCCAAAAGCTTTCTATGATTTAAGACTTGGTTTCTCTGATTTTTATTTTTCTGGACTTCGTAACTAAACTCAATCGAAACTATTTAACTGAAACGTGACTTCAATTAATGTTTTATCGTTAGTGTAAACCACGAAATCCAATGCTATTTTCTGAGATCGTTAATCATCTTCTTATTCGCTAAAATGAGACTAATTTATATACAAAAGTTCTATTCGATCTTAAACTCAAATTTTTTTTGGACAAAAATTCTGATTTTTATTGATATAAATTAAGTTTATATAAAAAAATAAAATAAATCTGAATATATGTGTTTCGCAGTTTTTTTCATATATATATAAGTCTTATTTATTAGATTAAATATCAAATATATATCAATTATATAAATTTCAATTTAAAAATTAAAATGATCTTTTTTACCGAAATTTATTAAATATTTCTTAAATCAAACATTCATAAATATCTCTTAATACTAAAAAATTGTGTTTATTATTATATAAATGCTATTTTACAAATTTGTAGTTTTTATTATTATATGATAAACTATAGAAATATTTAAACTTTGTATTAAATTTAAAATAAAATAAAAATTATATTCATTTTTCAATATTTAATAATTTATTCAAATTAAAAATATTCCAGAATGCACATTTACAATTTTTAAAAACTATGATTACCGTAACCCCTGACATAACATTGCCGCAATTTTATCTAAATTTCGAAACAAATATATAATATATCTATTTTTATTTTAAAATTCTTAATCATTTAAACAAATTATTTTTATTGTTTTATTAATTTTTTATTAATTAAAAAATTTGATTGCTAATTTAATTAGTAAATAATTCAAATATTTGTAAATCTTTTGCCAGTTTTTACTGGTTTATATCAAATTAAGCGAAATGCATTTTATGCGTAAGCAATTTGTGCTAGATCCATTTGAGCGAAAATTATTTTTATAACAAAATAAATAATAAACATTATGCGTTTAAATAAGACTGAGTTTTTTTTAATAAACAAAAATTTATTTTACAAAAAAAAAGGAAATAGTATACAATTGTAAAAAACATTAAAAATATATACCGTAATGTAAATTAAAATTATTTTTATCTAATTAACTCTTGGTAAACATTCTCTTTATTGTTAGCGCAAATGATCATATTACTTT
>JAQFXP010001442.1:0-19283 GCA_034693685.1 Belba bartosi
ACAAATTAATTTAAAATTTATCCTTATTTTTTATTTGTAATATCAATAATCCAAATATTAATATTATTTTATAGTTTGTGTTGAAAAGTTTACGATTAAATATTTTTAAATAAAATCCAATAAATTATATTTAATATACAAATTATCCTAAAAATTTAATTATTATGCAATATCTTTACAGCATTAAACGAATTTAAATATTATAATTTGCTAAAATTAATCATTAATAATATCAAAGGTTTTTAAAATTAATAAAAATTATTTATTATATAAAACTGTAAACATGAAACATTAGCATAGTGGATTTTTTAAAAATGTTTTTAAACGATCGAATAAATATTTTCAATTGTTTGCTTCTTAACTATTAACTTTAATTAAAACTTATTTAAATTACTACAAAAAATTAAGTTAAACCCAGTTTCAATTAACTTTACTTTAATTACTTTTTAAACTTGTGTATTTGCAAAATAATTTCTATCGCTTTTTCTATTAAAATCATTTAAATTAAAAATAATTTTCAAATTTTAATTTAAATTATATTTGTATTAATGCGTCATTATTTTCAATGTTCAATGTGTTTAGATATTACAAATAAAAACTTAAATTATTAACTAAAATATTAAATTTAAACTTATGTATATAAATATACAGTAGAAATCTTTAGTTTTTCAAGGTTAAATAAACCTCTAATAGACCTCCAAAGCGACTCTGAACATTAGTTAAAACTTAAAACAAAACTGAAATAAGTTGTTTAAATGAACTCAAGCTTACTTAATATAAACAGTAAAATAGTTATATTTTCATGAGTTTATATACAAAATCTATATTTCTAAAAAATATGGATGACGCCAAAGAGAAGATATTAGATATATTTTGTATTGAAATGCTATTTAAAGCGTTTTAATAAATTATATTCTAATTAGCTTTTTTAATAGTAAAAATATAATAAAATATCTAAAAATCTTAATATAATTTTTAAAATTTTAATTTATATAATGTCAAATTGAGCAATTTTATAAAATTCTTTTTAAATTAAATTTTTAATGAAATTTTTTTATTTATTTTATTTTAAACTAAAATATATTAAATAATTAAAAAACAATTATTAAATTTAAGTTGTACAAAATACAATAAGGATAACTTCCATGTGAATTGTTAATTCTATTTTATTTATTATATTAAATTTAAAATTCTTTAGTATTTTTTTATTATTTAAATAATTTTTATTAATTAGTTTTTAAAAATAAGTTAAATAAATGAATTTTTATAACATCCATTTATCGGTAATGTGTAAAATGGGTTTAGAGCTAATAAACTGTTAATTTAACAAAATATTTTAAATAAAATATATATCACTTTTAAATATTACGATTTATATCTATTTATTAAAAACTTATTTTATTTTAATTTAAAATATTTTTTATTAAAAACTTGAGATAAATTTATTAATAAAATAAAGTGATGTATTAACTACAAATGGGGTAGACTATTTCGACTACTTGACTCCCAACTACTTGACTCACAACTACTTGACTCCTAACTACTTGACTACCATCTACGTGACTTCCAACTACTGTTCTCCCAAATATTAAACAAAACTGTAATATTATATAAATAGATTATACTAATAATCAAAACAATAAATTAGTTTAATATAATTAGTTTTTATGATTTTTGATATTTTTTACAGTTTGAATTTAATTAAGCAAACATTAAATAATTTTTATTTTAATTTTTTAAATTAAATATAATATTTTTAAAATTATTATTTTTATTATATAAATATATCATTTTTATTCAGAAAATAATTATATAATTTGTTTAATTTTAAAATGAAAAGAATAAAAATAAGTATATAAAAAATATCAAAAGTTTACATATTGTATTAAAATACTAAAACAAATTGTTCTTGTGTAGTTTTAATCTAAATCAAAACGAGAAAAATTTAATTATTTTAAATTATTACTCAAAATTTATATTTTTTCAAAATAAAATACAAATATTATTGTTACAGTTTAGTATGAGTTTTGAGTTAGCTTAATCAATTTGTCCAAAATTGCAACATTTATAAAAGTTAATAATTATCATGTTTTGTATTGAGAAATGTAAAAATAAAGCAATTTTGAGTAAATAAGTTGTTAATCTTTAATTAAATATTAAAAGGAACTTGATTTAAAATTAGTCAGATAGAAATATGTATTTTTGCAATTCTAAATTTTATTTTTAGATTTATACTTGTCACAATCATTCTCACTATTTAATAATTTACACTTTATTTATTTATTAATTAGGACGCAATATTTAAAATAATTATAAAAACTTTTTATTTTATAACAATTAATTAGTTTTACATTTATTTGAAACTTAAAACTTTTAATTTTTTTAGAATAAATGTCTTTCACTCTTTTATAACTAAAATCCAACTCAAAAACCTATTTCAAATACCTATCATATCAAATTTTTTGCTGTCTTTTACATGTACAGATTTTAACTAGAATTATAATATACAATTAAATAATAATAGCAATTAATATAGTTAATACTGTAAAATATCATTATATGTTTAAAAAATAAGCGGCAAAAAATTGAATAAAATAAAATTTAAGTATAAAAAAATAATTGATAAAAAATTTTAAAATATTAAAGACAAATAAAATTACTAGAAAATTAATTAGCAGATTATAATTGCTTGTTACCGTTAGCAGTTTCTAGTGTGTAGAGCTGTGGGCGGGGCTTGTAATGACGCACTACAGTATGAGCCTATTTTCGAGACGTACTTTATGGAGGGAGCTTTTTCCCATAAACCCCTATGTTAAATCGAGACGTACTTTAGGTTAAGACTTGTTTGACATCCAAAATGGCGGCTAAGATGGCGACTTGGTCAATCAATCCGGTCCATCCGGTGTCTATCCGGTCCATCCGGTCATTTCGCACTAGAGTATGAAGATGTTTTCCGAACCGGTGATGGCCAGCGGCCAGTGACCAGATTTTACCGTCGGTAATTTTTTTTAATTTTTCAATTTTGTTGCACTACAGTACGAGGGTGTTTTCCGAACATAAATTTTTGGCCAAAATTTTTCCCAAACTTTCCGATTTTTTCAAATTTTGTCAATTTTCCAAATTTTTATGCACTGTCGATTAACCTGTTTGAACTTTGTTGAACTCTAAAATTAAAAACCAGTTTTTGAATAAATTCAATTGTTGTTCTAACTAAATATGATGTATTAAATACTGTGTAATTATTTATGCTATTATTTTTGCGCAACGAGATTAAACAATTTTAGCTAGTTGTTTTATTTTAAAACATTAAAATTTATAATTAATTAATAATATTAATAGATCTTCTATAAACTTTTCAAATAATTTAGAACATTACCGAACAATTTAGAACATTTTCAAACATCTTAGAACATTATCGAACATATTTGACACACATATGGTATAGCCATATTTGATATGTCAAAAATATCCAAACAATTTAGAACATTAATAAACATATTTGACACATGCCGTATAGCCATATCTGGTAAGTCAAATTTTTTTAAAACAATGATAAGCTTATTTCATGCATAAAAAAATTAAATAATAAATAATAAATATTTAACTCTCTAATATATTATTTGCATTTTAATGTTTTAAAATAAAACAACTAGCTAAAATTGTTCAATCTCATAACGGAGTTAATGATTTAGTGTTTAATAAACATATTTACACTAAAGAAAAAAATATTAATGAAAAATATTATTGGCGATGTAAATCTATAAGACGTTTTGATTTTACTGCCAGAATTGCAACTATACTTCAAAACGGCAATCATTATGTTTTATATCACAATTCACATAAAATTCATTTAAAAAAGAAAATAAAGAAAATCAATGGTCTAAGTCTTCTAAATTAAATGAACCAATTATTTTAAATAATTCAAATAATGATAAACTTAATCAAATGAGTAAAATAAATGATATTGAAGATAAAAAATGCAATGATAAAACTGGAAATGCAAATAAACCAGCATCTAAATTATCAAATTTTGAATTGAAACTTATTTCAAATATATATATTAATCTACAAAATGTTATAGAAAAAACAATTAAAGAAATATGTTTTAAAAACAATATTATTGGAGATCTGGAAAATGATTTAATAAATCTATATTTATCTAATCCACTAATTCAAATTTAAGCGTTAAAAGCAGTTTTAAAATTAAAAATAAAATTGCTACTAAAAATATTAATCCGTATACAATTATTATTGTATTTGATTAATCAAAATTTTTTTGGACATTTCTTGAAAATACTTGAAAATTTTTTGACACTGCAATAATTATTTTTGTTATTCATTTCAAAAATTTAAATTAAAAAAAATTTTTTTTTGATTAATAATTAAATATAATCATAAACATATAAAGATATTGATCAACAGACGATATATTTTCGAGAATCTTGAAGAGAATACAACAAACCAACACAGACGAAAACAAAATAAAATAAATAAAAATGGGATCAGTAAAATTTTGCTAATTTTGATTGCTGGCATTTGAATGTTGACATTTGACTGCTGATATTTTACTGCTAATTTTAATTGCTGACTTTTAATTGTTGGCATATAACTGCTGCTTTTGGTTGCTAAAATTTGATTGTTGGCATCTGACTGTTAGTTTTGTTTGCTGGCATTTTAAATGTTGACATTTAACTGCTGGTTTTGATTGCTGACATTTGATTGTTAATTTAGATAGCTGACATTTGACTGCTAATAATTTGACGACAATTTTAAGTGCTGAAATTTAATTGAATTTTGAATAAGATAAACTAAAAAAAATAAATTAAATAGAAATTTACTAATAAAACTTTTGCTTAAATAAAAGAAATTCTAATTTTTATAAATACAAATGTTTTAACAAAGTTGAAAATGAAAACACGATAAAAGGCAAACAATCAAATGAACGGAGATTTAAATATTAATAAGTTAAACTAATAAATATAAATTAAATAAAAATTTAATAATGAAACATATGCCTAAATTAAGAAAATTTTAATTTTTATAAATAAAAAAATTTTAACAAAGGTGAAAATAAAACCACGAAAAAATGCAAACAATCAAATGCACGGAAATTATTTAAAAATTAAATTAAATAGCAATTTACTAATAAAACTTTTGCCTAAATAAATCTAATTTTAATTTTTATAAATGAAAAAGTTTTAATAATTTTGAAAATCAGTGCATGATTGAAGGTAAACAATCAAATGCACGGGCATAAAAATATTAATTAAAAAAACCAATTTAAATAAATTAAATAGAAATTTACTAATAAAATATTTGCCTAAATATAAGTGATTCTAATTTTTATAAATCAAAAAGTTTTAATAATGTTGAAAATGAGCGCATGATTGAAGGTAAACAATCAAATGCACCGAAATAAAACAATTAATTAGAAAAACTAAATAAATTAAATTAAATAGAAATTTACTATTAAGATATTTGCCTAAATAAATGTGATTCTATATTTTATAAATAAAAAAGTTTTAATAATGTTAAAAATGAGCGCATGATAAAAGGCAAACAAGCAAATGCACGGAAATTAAAATATTAATAAGACAAACCATATTATATAAAATAAAATAGTAATTTACTAATATAACTTTTGCTTAAATAAAAAAATTCTAATTATTATATATTTATAAAAATTGCATTTCTATTAAATTTTGCCAGATGCTAATAGCGCCTGGCAATTTTATATATTGCTATAAAAATTTGACAGAAATTTTATCAATCTTATTTATGATGCTAAATAACAAAAAGATAATAAATTTTGTCTGTTTTAATTTATTTATAATAAAATTATTAAAATTGCACTTAATTTATTTTAACTATTAATATTTGCAAAAAAAATAAATTTAAATTAACTAAAATTTTATGTTTTAGTAAATAATAATTTAATATTTGACTTTAGTATAAAAATATTATAATTATGACATTTGAAGAGAAGTTCTAAAACGTCTGTTCTAATCTAGTTAATAAAATTACATAAATTGTTTTTCGAAAATGTATTAAGATCATACTGTTCAGTCTTGTTCATTTAATAATTACGGAATATAAAAATATTAGTTATTAAATAAAATATTAATGCATTTCAAAATATTTTTTTAATTTAAATTAAAAAATATATATCTAATTGATTATATTTTATTTTATGTAAAACATTTGTTATACTAAATAAAAATTGACAAAATAATTTTTATTATTTATTTTTTTATAATAAAATAAAATATTTTAAAAATTTAAAAATAATAAATATTCTAAATTACAATTTTACATAATCCCAATAAATAAATAATCTACAAATAATAATAAATTTCAAAACACGTTAAATGTAAAATTGTAAAATTTTGTTTGTGAATAACTATTTTCAAACAAATGTTTTCAAAGATTATTTTATACTAATATATAATTAAATATTAAAAATACATTTCTAATATTTTATTCTAATTCTATAAAAAAAAATATATATAAAATAATATTTAACACAAGATTAATATAAAATTACAGTTTGTTAAGTTAAGAACATTCAAAAACTATATATAAAAATTTTAACAGTAGTTTAACAATTCTTACTTAAATATAAATATTAATTATAAATAAATAAAAATTTAATTGAAAATGTATTATATATTTAATTAAAGTTTTAATATATAATTTGTATTTAAATAAAATTAAAAATATTTATGTTATTTATTTGCTAAATATATTTATCTTGTTTAAATCAGCCAAATGGTGACTATAAAAATAAATTTTTTAAATAAATTTTTAAATATAATTAATATAACACTTAATCTTTATTTTTTTAATGGGTAAATAATAATTTATATTAATTTATATATCAACAAAAAAAATAAAATTTATAAAATTGTTAAATATTTGAAAAAAATTTATACAATCAATAAATAATTACAAAATGTTTGGAGTTGCTTTATAAAATTTATAAATAAAAATGTAAAAATTGTCTTAAATATTTTTTTAATTATTAAAAGCGTTTGTTGAAGATTACATTTATGCAGTTTAAAGTTTAGTGCCAAAATATTTTTTATTGGAATTTCTATTAATTCTAATTTAATTTCAATTTTTATTCCAGTTTAACATTTATTTCAATTGAGGTTATGAATCAATTATTGGTTTTATAATTTTGGCAAAACCAATAAATGTCAAAATTATTTTAAATGTTAGTAAATATTAAATAAAATTAAAGCAATTATTGATAAATATGTTAAATCTACAGATATAAAACACTTTTAATTACATTTCTTTTAATTTAATCAAATTTTATTTTATTTTATTTTAATATATTATTATTATTTAAAATATTTAAAACTTTTTTATTTTAAAATTTAGTTTTAATTTTATTAATATATTTATATATTACATGTGTATATATTGATTTGTTTCAAATTAGTTATCATTAAATTAATATTGTTGAAGAAATATTTTATTTGGTTAAATTTGAAAAAATTATTCAAATTTTATGTTAATATCTACAGTTTATAAACACATTATAAGAACAAATTCAAATAGTAATTATTTTTTATTTAAGGGGTTTTGTATAAAAAAAAATTCGTTTAAATTTATATTTTTTGAAAATTTTACTTTAAAAAATTTTTAATTTTTAATTTATATAATATTTTTTGAATTTTCTATAGATTAAAATTTTAAAAATATTATGATTTAACCAAGCAACATATGTTTTGTGTATTAAATTAAAAAAATTTGGATTTTTAAATTAAAAATTTTAAATCATGTTATTATTTTAATAATCTGAGCAAAAATATTCCACAATGTTAAACAATAAATATTAATTATAATTATTAATTAAGATACATTATTTTTTATTAAGAATTTACAGGGTTGTAATTAGCTATTTTATTTTTATTTTTTAAAATGTTTATTAACAATATAATGTTAATTAATTTTAAAATAAAATCAATATACTATTGTATTATATTACTTTATATTATATTTATTTAATATATCAATATTTTTATATTTTTTCTATAACTTTAAAATTTATTTTTTTATAATTTTTTGTGCAAATTTTTTAACACGTTTTTAAAAATAGTTATTTGATTAAAATATAATTGTAAACTTTTTGATCTAAGCATTAATATAATTACTCTATTTATAATTGTATTAAAAATTTACTAATATTAGAATATAATTTTACTAAAAATTTAATAAAATGTATTCGTAAATTGTATTTTGTAAAATTTAATTAATTATATATTATTTTTATTTATTTATTAAATTTTTAAAAAATTAGAAAATTTTTATATAATATTCATAAATCTTTTATCTTTATCAAATTGTAATTTAAAATAAAATAAAAAATGTTTTTAGATTTCAAATGTTTTAAATTAATTAGTTAATTTTTAAAGTAGTATAAGTAATAAAAAGTGTTTAACCCTCAGCTTCCCTAAACGCCTACATTGGCGGCTATAATACAAAAAATTAATTTTTATTATTAGAAAATGTATTTAAAAATAATAATAATTATGAAAACTGCCGCCGACACGATAAATCCACTCATATTAAGTTTATTTTAAAATTTAAATTAAATTAGATTGTTTTTTTAATAATAATAATATATTTAATATATTTAATAAAAACAATTATAATTTAAAATTATAAACTAAAATATTTTAATTTATTTTAATTTATAATTGAATTTCAATTGAAAAATAAACTGTAATTTAATTTAATTTTAAAATTTTAAATTATTCAAAATTCTTTGACATTTATTTTGGAGTCAATTCAAAGTGTTCTATTTTTGTTAAATTATTTAATCCAATTTTTGTAATAAAAATTTGGATAAAAATGTTTAGTTTTATTCATTGTAGTTTTATTTAATATTAATATAATTTTTTAAATTATTTTCAGCATATTTTATAAAATAATTATTCAGATTATCAGGCGTGTGTTTTTGATTTTTCGTTTTACCTTATTAAACCGTACTCAATAGCAAAAATATGTTTTATACTATATATAGTAAAAATTTAATCATATAACTTGTTAAATTGTACAATTAAATATTAATTAAATTTCAATTAAAGATTACGGTTTATAAAATAAAATTTTATTTCTTTAATTTGTTTATTAATAAAAAAATTATTTAATTATTTGAATAATTTTAAATAATTTTCTTATATTGATAATGTACAGACAAAAAAATTTGAAACGTTACAAAAATGTTGCTATATAACGTAATTATAAATAGAACAACTTGTACATTTTATAACTAACTTTACATTTTTAACTTTTACAAGGTATGAAATAAGTACTAAATAATTAAGTTCAAATATTGGAGAAAAAAGAAAGATTTTAATTTTAAACTTTGATAAAAAATAATTAAAGTGATGTTTAAATTCAAAGTCAATAAATTTCAATTAAATTTTTTAAAACTTATAATCATTTTATCTAATTTTTAATTTAAACTTTTTTTTTAATCAAAATATTTGTTATAAACACAAGTTTAAAAAGATAATCTTAAAATATTTTTTAAGCTCAATAATAGTTTAAAACTTAATCCTAGTATTAAAAATTTACAAGTTATCCTATTGTTAAAAACAACATAATTTTATAAAATAACAAATTTTTTGTAACGTTTCGAATTCCTTTGTCTGTAAGAGTTTTGGACTAAAGGCCTGTGCCGCTTTATTCTCCCCTATTTTAGTAATTATTAACTTGTGAAAATATATACAGGTCGATAAATACTTAATAAACAACAAATTCCAATGGTAATATTGAGACGATTCGAACTCTGATTAGAATAAAATTATAACTAATTTTATAAACTAGTCAACTTTTGTCTTTATGCGATTTATTCTCTAAAATTGTACTTGTATAATTGCATACATGACTCTCATATCGCTACTCATATATTTAAACTATACTTGTTTAGTTAGCGCTATGACTATGTATTTGTATATAACCTAAATGTATGCCTAAATATATTTCAGTTGTAACTCAATCACTACTTCAGTTGTTAGTCTGTAAGAGCTTAGTCGCTGCACTTTTGATGCTCTTTAGCTCAATTGTTGACACTAGCAACTCAACTACAGTCGCGCTATTTGTACTGCAATTTAATAAATTATTGTTAACTAAATAGTTATAAATTGCACTTTGATTTAATCACTTCAACACAACTCTCGTTGACAACTCAAGACAACTGGTCATTAAGCGCTACCACTAACCTGGACAACAACACATTCTGGCCATTCGTATCACCCGATACCGCTAGCGCTCTCATCAACAATAGCAACAGTTCCGAAGTCGACGTCTCATCACGTGATGCCTCCTTACTCGACCGTCACAATATATTCTTAATTACAAGTGTTTTACTAGGGGTAAGACCTAAATCTCTGACCATTTGCAAAATGTTATTATTTAAAACTAAAGCAAATTTTTTATTTATTACATAATCAATAATTATATCTGCAAATGCGTACAGTAAAATAAAAATATAATTACACATAATTTTACTCTTAAATAGATATTCCTGTATATAAAATTAAATAATTTTATTAATTGTTTAAAATTTTTATATATAAAACATTATTTTAATAATTTTAAAATACAGTTTGTTTTGCATTTTAAATTTAAGTTAAAAAACAGTTAACAAAACAGTTAAGTTCAATAGTTTTTTATTCTAATTTATTTATATACGGCTAAAAAATGGTAAATTAAAATTATTAATTAATGTTTTAAATATATAAATTTGAAATTGCTGGTAGAGCTAATAGATCTTATATAGAGAAATATATATTTAAGAGTAATAGTTTGCTAATTTATTTTTATATTTTGTTGGACGCATTTGCAGATATAAATTCTAATTATGTAAGAAACAAATAATTAGCTATATTTTTAAATAATAACATTTTGCAAATGGTAAGAAATTTAATTCTCACCCATGGTTAATGACAATTATTTTTAATATAATTTTCGTTATATCACAATATTTGTAAAATATATTTTGAACACAGCTTTAGTGATTTGTTAATGTGTTTTGAATATTAACGTCGCCATACACTCAAATTTGCTTTTTCAAATATAGCAATATTTTAAATTTTTATTTTCATAAATTTATTATCAAAAAAATCAAATTATCTATTTTTTTTCTTATTTTCCAAAATTTTTTATTTGAATATTTATAACATTAATAAAAAAAACTAAAATTTAAAAACGTGTTATTTTAATCTGAAAAAATTAGTAATTTAGTTGTAAAAATTGCCAAGTTCTTCCGATAGTTATCGGTTATTTTTTAGAGTTATTTCAATTTTTATATTTAAATTTATATTATTTCTATTACGTACTATTTTGATATAAATGTTGTAATTTTAAATACAATCAATAATAAAGCATTAAGATTTGAATTTAATGTTATTATGTTTTTATTGAACTAAACATGCAATAAAATTTGGACACATTCGTTGAATTTAAATAAAATTTAACAATAATTTACAATAAAGTTTATTAAATATTATAAATTTTAATACAATTTCTTACATTTCAAATAATTTTATTAATTTTTAAATTTGAAAATAATTAAATTTAAAAGAGTAAATATAAATTCCAATATTATGAAAAAATTAGACATGACAAATTATTTTAAAATTTAAATAAATTCTAAATTGTTAGTATAATAATCGTAAAATATAATTGCCAAATTTGCGCATATGTGTTCATATAAAAAAAATTATTTTATACTTTTACTAAAATAATGTTAATAAATTTTGGTTTCTAATAAACAATTATATTTTTTAAATGTTTATTTCCAAAATGCCCCTAATAGTTATTATACAAATAAAAATGCATATATGTTTATTTTTATATTTTATTACAAATTGTTTATCATATTTATTATTATGATTTGATTTCTAACAATACAATAATTTTTATTTTACAAAAATGCAAAATTATTTTAACAAATAATAATAAAATTTTTTCAAAATAATCTCAAAATTATTTTTCTATAATAAATATAGATATAAAATGTACAAAATATTATTATAAACATATTATTAATAATTTTTATTACATTATGACCGAAAGAAAGTGAACGAAAGTAATCATCAAATTGCTTTAAAATATTTAAAAAACGCAATAGACATCGTAAAAAGTTCATACAGTTAAAACGTTAAAATAATTTATTGGCACAAATTTAAACGATTGTAATTATAACAACAAATGAGGAACAAACACTACAAGTTAGTCCATAGTTAGACTGACCAAAATTCCTTTTTTGTAAAGGAGACTCCTCTTTTTTGGACGTTTCTCCCCTTTTTCGAAAAAACTTCTTTATTCCTTTTTTCTCCTCTTTTAAAAATTTTTTAAAATAATAATTTTGAATAATAATAAAAATTTCATATTAGTTGATTTTATGATTCATTTATTGTATATTTTTTATTTATAAAGTATAAGTTTAGTGCATAATTATTTTTATATTATTATAGCAATTAATATTTTAAAAGTAAACAAATATATATATTTAAAAATCTGAGCTGGTTATTTTGTTGAATCACAGTTCTACATCAGACATTTATAAAAATATTTTAAAATAATTAGTTGTAACAACATAAATTTTTAATATAAATTAAATTGAAAAAATTATCCTGACTTTAAAATAAAAATTAAACAAGCTAAATTAAAAATTTAACTTGATTATTTAAAGCACTTTTAAATATACATAAAATTAAATTTCAAGAATTTTAATAAAAATTTATTTAAAACATTTACAAGTCAAAATATTGTTTTTAATAAACTTTGTCAAAGTTGAATTTAAATAAATTTAAAATGTATAAAAATAATTAACTTTTAGATAACTAATTCAATTTTTAAAAATTATTTATTTATTTTAATTTACAAGTAAAAAAACTTATTTAATTAATTTTTAAAAAATCTTACCGTTTGGTTTGCCATTTTTAAATAATAAATAATTTAATAAATAAATAAATTTTAATTTTAAACTAGCTAATTAAAATTTGAAGTGTTTTATTTAGTGTTCAATTTAAAGTAAAGTTATTTCTATTTAGAAGTATTTCAAATTATCAAGTTAAATGTTTAATTTAGTTCGTTTAGTTTTTGTTTTTAAAAAATAATTTTTTCAAATTTTCAATTAACTTAATTTATAATACAAATTTTTCCTATTTTTTCTCCTTTAATAGAAATTAAAAACTCCGTTTTTCTCCACTTTTTCGACTAAGAATTTAACAAAACTCCTTTTTTCGTATTTTTCTATTTGGTCACACTACTTATACGGCTGCACCGTATATTGTGGTGCCGTATATGGTCATTCCTTTATATGATAAGATGACAACATACTTTTTTAAATTATTTAAAAAAATTAAAATCGAAAATTATTTTTTTTTAATATTCAAGAATAATCTAATTAATGCAATTTTAGATTAAAGTTAGTTTTAAAATTTGTTGTTTATATATATTGCTTCTGATATAAATGCACAAAATTTAAAGATTTATTATAAAAAATCTATTTAACCAATTTTTACAAAATATTAATTACATAAAATACATCATATAAAGAATTAATTTTTAAATTTTAAACGGAATCAGCACACCATTTGATAATCAGCGCACTCTTTTGACTGAGTTTTTGCTTACCATTCTTTATCAAAGCCTTTGCAAGACTTTGAGCTACAGTTTTATTGATGTTTTTCCAAACATTTTTGAAACTATTGATATTTTTTGGTGAATTAGGTTTTAAATTATACATTTTTTAGTCAAGAGCTCAGAATTTTTCAATAAGCCTGTTCTGAAAAACAAACTGGCGGTTTAGGTTTTTAGATTTTCGTTGTTTTCGTAAACGATGTTTCAGATTTAAGCTAATTTGGACTTCTTTCATATAATGAATAATCTCTAAATCTGCTCAAAACAGAATATCGTTAATCGATTTATATTTACTGACAAATAAATTGAGTCAAATCTCAAGATATTTTTCTGATATCTCTTTGATTTTATTGTTTCCAAACTTTGATAACGGTATGAACACTCATACTTTTACATCCCTGGCCAGCCAAACTAAATAATTTTGCAATTTTACATTTGCTTTTATATTTGCCAATATCGGAGACTTGACATTTATCAAATAATTAAAATATTTAATTTTTAAAACAATTTTATAATGTGGTTAAGAATTAAAGTTTTATTGAAATTTTGAATATTTTACATAACTTTGCAAAACTATTTTTAGAATGACTTGTCTATCGGTGTATTTTATTTCTGTTTCAGATAATTATCAACTAAATTGTGACTACAAATGTATTAAGGAATATTTATATTTTTATTCAAGCATAAATTCAATTACCACAATGTTCGGTAAAACCCGCGCGAGCTAGTTAAAATTTGTGCATTTATATCTGAAACAATCTTTATTTGTTTAAAAAAATTTGACTGTTTTGATTTGCTTTAAATAACTGTGATCTAAAAGTAGCTTATTCTTCTTATTTTTATAATTTAATTTTGATATTTTTTATATTAAATATTTTTAAACATCTTATATTAATAAATGTATTTAAAAATTTAAATTAAATTAGATTGAATTATTTAAAATAATTATAATATAATAAATATATTTAATAAAACAATTATAATTTAAACTTATTAACTAAAATTTATTAACTTATATAGATTTGCAATTGAATTTTAATTTGAAAACAAATTGTAATTTAATATATTTTTTAATATTTAATTTATTCAAAATTTTTATACATTTATTTTGGACGTGAAACCAAGAGGTGTTTATTTTATTTTTGTTTAAATATTTAATTTTTTGAAATATAAATTATAACTTTCTATTATTATTATGAAGTTGTAATGTAGTACCATACTAAATTAATATACATTAATATCAATAACAAATAATTAAAAATATATTAAATTTAAGGGGAAGCCAGTTATATTAATTTAAATTTATACTTTTTACAAAAACTTGGAATTTACAGTAAGTGTGCATTCAATGTCAAACTGAATTTGCCCATTTGCAAATAAATTTGCAACCTTATATTTGCAACTCATAATTAAATTATACTTTATCCACATATTTGTAAAAGTTTTAATATATTTTGGAACTATGGATATTAAAGAGTATTCGTTTTTGCAAAACAACAAAAACGGCTAAATAAGTCGCCCATGTGGTAGGATTTATTTACAGAGTGATAAAGAAGTTATAAAAACAAATTCAAATGTCAATAACTTTTTATTTACAAGAGTTTTAATAACAATTATTTTCAATATGTTTTCCGTTATTCTTATATATTTGTAAAACTCGTTTTAGCCACGACTTCAATTATTTGTTACTGAGTTTTTGTGACAAACGTCGTCATACTCTTCAATTTGCATTTTTAAGTGAAGCCATATTTTCCACCTTTTCTTTCCGTAACATGTGTTTAATGTTTTCCCAAATCGATTAATCCATAATCAAATCTGTCTGAACTCTTCGGCATTTATTCCTCTTTAAGTATAAATTTTATTAGAAATGTCATGAACTCTTGGTTTAACCGCCGGTAGAACCAAAGCGCGCGCGACATTTGGTTATCAATGTTTTTTGCACTCAAAACATGAACATTTGGCTTAAATCTTAATTTTAAACTCAAAGTATATTTTAAATGATAATTAACGTTCGGTTGACTACAACCTAACATTTTGGCCATATCTCTCTGTGACGGAGAGTTCAAGTTTTGGGCCATTTCTGATAATCGGTTCAGTTTTCGATTAGATAACACTTTTTTGGAAATTATTGTTTTTCAACTAATTTTCTTTATTTTTCACAATTTTTTCAATTGGATTTTTCACTGAATTAATCAAATAATTAGAAACTTTTATATTATCGATTAATAACTATTTTTTATTCATAGAAAACGAGTAATTAAGTTGTAATAATTGCCTAATTCGGCCGATAATTATCGGGTGAGTTTTACGGTGAGTAATTGTGTTTACTAAATTTAGATTTGTGACACATCAATAGAAGACTGTTTTGTTGAAAAATTGATATAAAAATTATATTTTTATCTACAGTCAATCAATAGTTATTGATATTTAAATTTGTTTTTATACCTTCTTTATCACTCGGTAGATTAAATAGAAATTTTAATCTAAATCAAAATAAATTTAGATAAATATTTTTATTTATTGTTTAAAATTTTATTAAAATATATTTGTTTAACAAATATAAAAATATGTATTATTATATAGTGAAAAAATAAATAATTTTAAAAACAGTAAATTTTGCGTAAATTAAATAAAAATAATATTGGTTAATTAATTAAAATTTATTTATAAATTAGAATAAAAAATCAAACATTATTTAGCAATATATTATTACTAATTACAAAATAAATAATTTAATAATTGAAATGCATATTTTAAATGAAATATTATTTTTATATAAAAAATAATTTGTCATTTAATTAATAAAAATTAAAAACAAGTTGATTTAAAATTTCGTGAGATTTTATAAATTTTATTTAAAATATTTTTAAAATTTTAAATATTGATATAAACATGATTAAGTTAAACGGTAATAAATTTATCGATATTACATTTATAACCGATTTTAATAAAATTTGATTTTAATTGCCAAGATTATTTTTAAATTAATTATTTTTATTTTTTTATATTCTAACAAAATGTCTTATTTGAAAATAACTATCCTATTATCTTATACATTATCTTATAGTTGAATCTTAAATAAATAAAGAAAAATATTTATTTTTTATATTTTCGAAAAAATTACTTTTGAATTAATATTAATTCCAAATTTATAATTAAGAAATTAATTTGCTCTTAAATAAGTTGTATTGTGTCATTGTTTAAGCTTAAATAAAAATTGTAGTAAATATACAATATTTTGTAGTTTAACTTTACAGTTAATGATAAACTTATAATTATATATTTTTACTCATTTTATACTAAAAAATTACTGTTTCAACCAATATTCTCTAGATATTAAATTTGTAGAATAAAATTTATTTGCATAATACTTACTTGTTTGCTATAAAACAAATCGAAACAGTGTTAAAACAGATAACAAATTGCTCAAATTTTAATTTAGAGATTTTAAATTATACTGAAGTATTGTAGAGTCCAATAATGTACTGGACTCTACTATTCAAAATATTAAAGTAAAACTTATTATTGATTAACAAATATAACTTTATTTGATATAAGTAGTTAAGGTTTACAAGCAAACAATATATTAGAATTGATTACTATATTGAATCAAACATCAGTTTATATAATATTCGTATGAATAATAAATTCTATATCTATTACATAATATATGATTCACAATCATGAGAATACAATTGAGTAAGAGAAACAATTGAGTCATTAATTAATAGGCATTTTTTGGATTCCTACAAATACCTCACTTGTTATTTTAAATTTTTGTTTACAAAAATTTATCAAATTATAAATTATAAAAAAAATATAAGTCAATATTTCTATAAAATAACAATTATTAGTTAAAATATTTTTAAATAAATTTTACTTGTATTACATAAATATATTTGTAATTTATTTGTAATTATATTTCACAACCATATTTAATAATTTTGGACTTCAAATCATTTAGGATAAAATTGCATAAATTATATTAAATTATTTTTTCAATTCATTTTTTTCATATATTTAATCTTAATTCATCGGTACCGGCATAATCTGGTCAAATTCGAATTTGACAAATTTTACAAGTTGCAACACCACTAGCATATGCTTTATTTGAATTCATTATTTTATTCACAATTATCATGTGCACATTTTGATTAAGACAATTTATAACTAAGTATACTTGCGCAAGATTTATGCAAGCTTAAATCGTTGGCAACCGATTTAAACTCGCGGGAGCTCCGAAATAAATGTCCTAATTTATTATCTATCTATAGTTATTTTATTTTATTTTATTTTATTGCCGCAGCATTTAACAATTATTTTATTTTATTCTTTATTTTTAAGTCGACTTAAACAATTAAACAAATTTATGCAATTTTTTAACAAATTTTTAAAATAAAAACTATTGACTTATTTATAAATATTTTTTTGACTTAATCTATAACTAATGTTATTTAAATCCAACTACTTAATTTAAAAATTTATTAAAATTAATGTTTGTGTTATATTTGACTCTTATATTAAAAATAAACATACAACTTATAGTTATAATTAAATATATTTTTGATCTCTTTCCTTCTCACATTAACAATATTTAATTTTTATATTTATATTAATAATAATATATATTGATGACTACAATTTGTCATATTTAAGAACATTTAGATAAACATTTTTTTAATAATAATCATAATTAAATTAATATTTTAGATAATATAGTTAGATGAATAAATCCACTTTATAATAATTAAAATGTAGGCAGTTTGAATTTTACAAAATAGTTTGGCATAATTAAAACTGAAATTAATTTTATTATTTAATAGTATACTTTGTCATTTTGTTTTTAATGAATTATTTTTAAAACTAAATGCATTTTAAAATAATTTGTTTTAATTATTTCTTAAATTCTTAATAATTGTTAATTACCTCAAATATTAAAATATATGTTAAATTCATAACTTTATATTGGTCAATATTTCGTAAATTAATTTTAAAAATATTTTTTAAAAAGAAAAAAACATATTTAAATATTTATTTTTAAAAATAGACAATAACATTTCCATAAAAAATTAATTGTTATAATTATTCTTGAAATTTAATTAAAAATGTTTGTCGCATTACTCATATTCTAAGACATCTTGGAGGGCTATTAGAGGTCTATGTTAATAAATGTCTGATTTGCTATTTTTAAGTTAAATAATATCTATTCAAACATAATTTTTAGATGTGTTATAAACAGGAAGATTTTAAATCAAGCAAAAATCAAGCAAAATAGCATTAAACGTACAAGAGTATATCTTAACATAAAATTAATTTATAGGTCAGTTTAGTCAAACTTTTATCTGTTTAGCTTTAAAAAGGATTATTTGTAAAAAGTTAACAAAATTTGTCATTAATGTCAAATATATATATCAGTTTAATTGTATGATTATTTGTTTGGCAATATTTTAATATTTATTTTATTAATAATTACTAATTAGTATTAGAGTTTAATATAAACTATTTTCTAAAAATCAATCTATGAATTGTTTTGATAAAATCAGATAATTTTTATCTATTATTAAAAATTAATCCATTAGTTGATTTGAGTTAAGATATGTTCCGGGGGTTGTTTT
>JAQFXP010001443.1:0-19279 GCA_034693685.1 Belba bartosi
TATATTTCTTATCTTAATTCAATTAAATCGTTACATAAAATTTATTTAAATTATAATTTATTTTAGTTAATTTTAGGCTCGTTTTTACAGTATTGACAATTTATTACCAACTGTAAACTAATTGAAATTTTTTTTATAAATAATATAATTAAAATTTTAATTTAATAAATGGGCCGAAAATAACAGGCAATTTTAACATTTTATTTAATTAGGTTTTATTAATTGAAAATTACTTTACATTGTTGATTTACAAATTGTTTTATTAAATTGTTAATAAAATTACGCTTTAACAATTTTTTGGAATTTGTAATTCAACTATCTTGATAAAAATTTTAAAATTTATTTTCAAATAAAAATAATATTAAATTATTATTTTTTAAAAATTCATATACCATCTTTAAATATATTTTGTAAAATTTATTAAAATATTATTTACAATTAAAAATTAATTTTAAGTTTGTATTGTTTTAATCCAATAAATAATTTTACAAATAATTAAATATTTAAAATTTAAATATTTACTTGTATTACAGTCAAGAATTTATGTTTAATTTTGTTGTTTAATCATGATCTAAGCTTAGTTGTTATTACAAATTTAAAAAATTTAATAAAAATTAAATTAAATATTTATAAATAATAAAGTTAGCTGTTTTAAAATGGTCGTAAAATTTTTATATATATTTAAAAAAATATGCAAAATTATATAAATAAAAAATAATGTTTTGTTTATCAAAGCTGCTAAGAGACCCAAACAAATTGTCAAAATAATAACAATCTTATTAATGCCAATGAGAATATAGTTTTACTAAAATATATATATAAATTATGTAAATAAATTTTACAAAATTAATTATTAAATTAAATTTATAAATCTTTTTATATTTTATAACAAAATTAACAATTAATAAAATTAAAAAATTAACCATTTTGACAGATTAATTATGTTAAATATAATAATTAATTTAAAATATAAATTATTAGTTACCTGATTATCTGTTCCATTTATAATAAGTATAAATTTTTAAAAAATATTTTATTTTAAAAATGTTTTAAATTACAATTTTTAATAAATATAATAAAACAAGTTATGAAATATCATTTAAACATTAAAGTAATTTAAACTATATTTCAAAACATAATTCAGTTATGTAAACAATGCTTTAAATTTTATATTTGTATAATTAATAACTTAAATTGTATAACTGTGTAACATATGTTTTACGGTTTATAAGTTTTAATTATATCTGGTATGAATTAATTAATTAGTGTCTATAAAATTTTAAACATTTTTAAAATCAATTATAGTATTTTTTCAATGAAATGTAATTAGAGATTAATTAATGTAGAAGTAAAAGGATTAATAGTTATTAATTTGTTTAAAAGTTATTTCAAATATTATTAAACTCATTTTTCAAACACATGTAAATTATTAAAAACTGTAAAACATTTTAAAATCATTGCTTTATATCGAAAAAAATTAAGATATGAAATGAAATAATTCAGTTTACGATAACTTATTTTATTAAAATCAAAACTGTAATAAAAATAAATTTAAAATTTTGTATCTACTAAATTCTTATCCAAGTCTTTGAAATTTAAATTTTGATAATTAATTTAATAGTAATAATTTAAAAATTAATAAAAAAAATTTTACTACCAAATTGTTCCTTATCTGTGTAAATATTTATTAAAAAATTTAGTTTATACGGATACTGCAGTTTAAAATAAGGGCTATGCAGGTAATCCGAATAATAATTTATTATTTTACAAAAAAATTAACAAATAATATTAAATTACTATTACAGTTTAAAATAAATATAAAATTAAATTAATTAAATATAATGAAAAATATTAAATTAAAAAAATTAAAATATTAAGTTATAATATAAACCTAAATACGCAAGACCGTTTAATTAATTACTAAAATATAACATGATTTCGGCCTCAAATATAAACTTTGAGTATATTTTCAAACTTTCAAACTGTTATTTTTTTAACTGAAACATTATAAAAAGTTAAATATAATTTACGATTTGATTATAATACTTGATAACAAAATTTTAAAATAATAAAAAAAATTATTTATTAATTTAATTAATTTTATTTATTTAAGTGTAAATAATTAATTATTCTTTATAAATTATTATTTTGTTTATTTTTATTTAATAAATGTTAAATTAAATTAATTTTACATAAATTTGAATTATAATCGGCAATCCCTGTTGACCGGACTTATATGATGTCGATTGTCTAATTAATTGGAAATGTTTTAAATTTTATTTTAATTAACCGTGGCTGACCATTAAATATTTAAATGAAATCAGTTCATTATATAAAAACTTTATTTAATTTTAGGAAATACTTTAATTTTAATAGCTTTGTTATGACAGTTTTACTTCAAATAATCCAAAATTCTTATTATTTAATTTAAATTATAATTTACTATTACTCAATTTAACGCTCGGATTGTTTACAATTTTTGGCATTCATTACGAACAGTAAACTATTTAAAAAATGTCCATAAGATATATAATTAAAATTTTAATTTAGTAAATTGGTTGACTTAAATATCTGTTAGTTTTTAGAATTTTATCGAATTAGTTTTTATTAATTTAAAGTTATAATTTATAATTGCTAATTTTATTTTGACAAGTTATATAAATCGAATACATTTACATATCTTTCAATACATTAACTATCAATAGACTAATAGGGGCCATACAAAAATTATCTATATTTTTCGTCAAAAATGCATTAAAAAATAATAAAATCTGTTGTCCAAAGCATATGAATAATAAGTTGACATTAGCAAGCCTAGTGGCCAACAGAGATTTTTTTATAAAAATAATTTAATTTAATTTATAACATAAATATTGTCAAATAAACTATCAAAAATTAAATATTTTGTTGTATTAATAATTTTAATAAAAAATTAAAGACAATTTATTATTATTTTATTGTGTCGTAAATAAAAAAATCAACTTAAAATATTATGAAAATCTTTACTTTAGAAACAAGAAAAAGGATATTGTTTAGTTTAGATTTTTGAATATTAATTTTATCAGAATAAATATTTTAAATTTTGATTTTGTCAGAATTGAAATTTTAAATTATAATTTTATCAGAATTAGATTTTTGATTTGATTTTAAATCCGATAATAAGTTAGATAAAAAAAATACGGCATTTTCTTATTAATGGCACTTCTGTTTCAACCTATGCTTGTAACAGTTTATATTAAATATTATTAAAATTAAGATTTTATTCAATAATTATTCTTATTGTGTAAATTAATTGATAAATTAATTGTTGTTATTGTAATAATTGTATGAATCGGAACCTTTTTGGCTATTTTTGGCTAATTTCGAATTGGAAATTTATTCAAAAGCCTAATACAAGATAATTCGGTCATGAAGTAGCTAACCTGGTCATGTTTACTTAAACTATGTTATTTAGCCTATACTACAGCACTGAGCCACCTGACCTGTTTAATTATAGCTCTATATACTTATAAGTCTTATAGTTACTTCAATTCTTATAATAATTAATATAGAATACAGAAGTTTTCATCCGCAAATCAAACCAGTAGACCATTACTCTATTACATTAAAATTCTATTAAATTATAAAAATTAAAGATATTTATACTTTAATTACAAGTGGTTTAATGTGTTCTAATACAAAAATGGCTAAATTGTAAAAATAAAATTGTAAAAATTACTTATAATTAACTTGCAAAACTATACATTATTATAATAAATATCCATTAAACTCAGTGGATAAACATCACGCTAATATTTACATTAAAAAATAAATATCATAATTCAATATGTATTTAATTATATGTTAATTTTTTAATGCAAATTTAAAAAGTGGACTTTGATTGTTTGACATTAGCCAAATTATTTAATTCAAAAACCATTTTACCCAAATTAATTGAGCAGGTTTTTTAAGTTAGCCATTTTTATTATTTTTTATTTTATTTGAAAATTTTCCAGTTTTATTTCCTAAAGTTAACAATTTTCAATCTACAAAAATGATTAAATTTATATGCGAGTGCATTCATCTTCTCAAACAATTAAAAAAATTTATATTGAGAAAGTTAAATTAAATTAAAATTTTAAAATATGTTTTTGTGTTGCAATTATCAAAATTGTCAAACCGATTAATCTCTAAATAATTAGCTCTAAATCTTGTACAAAATTTAAACATTTCTTAATATTTCTCAAAAATGTTTAAAAAATTTTGTCATTTATAATCATAATTCAGGAAATTATACACTTATTAAGACACAAACTAATAGAATAGATATAATTAACAAAAATATTATAAATATTTTGTATTTATTTATTTTTTTCTTTATTAATATGTATTTACTCTTTTACGTATACTGTAAATTAATATGAAAATTACTTTATATTATATAATAAAAATTTATAAATTAATAAATGGAGTTATATCTACCGGACTATTATTGTTTATATTTATTTTATTTCAAACAACAACATAATGTTTATACAACGAAAGTGTCACTATAAATTTGCGAAAATATTTTGGAAAATATTAATTCTAAATAAATATTAATAAATTGTTTTGTATCAAAAACTGGATAGTTGTCTCGAATTTTATTTTAAAAATACATAAATTTTGTTTAGATTAAAAAAGATAAATAAAATAATAAGATTGTATTGTCTATTTGATTTGTATAATAAAATTTTCTTAATTAACTATCTGTGTTGTTTAGATAACCTAGCTGCAAAATAGCAAGTTACAGTTAAGAAAATATATAAATTAAATTTTAAATTTTAAAGTAATAAATTTTTATGTTATAAGCACTATCTGACACTCATGCTTAGAACTAATATAACAAACATATGCTGTAAATTTAAATTGTTTAATTTAATTAAAACTGCCATTGTTTGCTTAACACATTGTTTATAAAATACATGTATATTTAAAACGATTATGAACTAAATAAAAGTTAAATAACTATTTAAATTTTAATTACAATTTAATTATTTTTTAAATATGAATGTAGTAAATTTGCCCTAAATGTAATAAATTTGACAACATATTCGACCTTAAAATTTTCAAGTTTTTTAAATCTTTATTTTGTATATTTTCTTGATTTTTATTATAATCACAATAATTAAATGCAAATAATAAAAAAAGACAATTTAGTTATAATCTTATTTCTCTTTTATGCAATGTCATACAAAATAAAGTCGTATATATTTTAGAAAACATTTTTTAATTTAGTTAAACATAATTTAAAATTGCAATTATTTCTTAAAAATAGAGGTGAAAAATCAAAAATATTTATACTTTATTTATAAATTAAATAAAATTTAACAAATTTTTAAAACTGTATTTTATTTCTATTAATTTAATGAATTTAACAATAAAAATTTTATATTTTTTTGTGTGATAAGAAGACAAAAATTAATATAAAAATAAATTTACAATATATTTTGTAAACTTGTAAATAATAATATCAAAAATTTTTTAAGATAAAATTGTCAAGATTTCTTTAAAAATTTTCCATATTGAATGTTTTATCAAATTTTAACTAGTTATTTTATAAAATAAAAAAAGTTTTTACAAGTCAGTGAGTAATGTTATAAAAAGTCAGCCAATACATTTTAATAATAAATAAATAATTATATTTTTTTGTATTTTTTAAAATTATGACCTGTAACAATTTTAATTATTAATACAATAAAACATACTTAATATTTATTAATAATAAAAGAGGAATATTAATCAGTTTGTCATCTAAAATTTACTTTTTATTATATTGGTTGAGACTGTAAATTATTAATAATAAATAAAAATTATTTAGCTTTAATATATTATTATTATTATTATATTAATAAATAAAGATTGAAATACTTTTTTAAATTATTTATTAATTATAAAATTTAATTAATTAATATTATTTTTATCTAAATAGTTTTTAACTAATTATAAAATAATATAATATATTCTAAAATTAATTCTCAATATTCGTTGCAAAATTTAAATTTAATAATTATATTTTGATTTATTTAAATTAGCTTGATCTTAATAATTCAAAAAGCTTTTTGCGATTATGTATTTAAAACAAACAATTTATATTTCAAAAATATTTTAAATTTCAACTGGTTATTTTATCGTATGATAAAACTATTTCAGAAAATACTAGCATGTTTAAAGTAAATTTAAGAAATCATATTTTTTCAAATTAAAAAATAATTAGATACATAACTTATATTTCTTTTTAAAAAATTTTGTTCTAAAACAATTTGATAATTATTTTGAAAATAAGTAATCAATTAATAATTTATAGATAAAAACTTATTTAACAATTTTATTTAAAATTATTTTGTATTTATCTATTTTTTGTTTATTAATATGTAAATTTATTTAATCTTCAACGTTGACTGTAAATTAATATAAAAATTACTATAAATTATATAATAAAAATTTATAAATTAATAAATGGCGCAAATACTTTGCTAATTTACTTTTAATGTTTAAATTAATTTTATGTTAAAAAATTAGCTGATGTTTTTACAACAAAAATGAAACTATGTATTGGCTAAAATAATTTTAAAAATATTAATTCTAATTAAATATTAATAAATTGCTTGGTATCAAAAACTGGATAGTTGTTTCAAATGTTATTCAAACAATACATAAATTATGTTTAGATTAAAAAAGATAAATACCATAATAAAATTGTTTTGTCTATTTGATTTGTATAATAAAATTCTCTTATTTAATTATCTATGTTGTTTAGTAAATTTAACATTAAAATGACATGTTACACTTAATAAATAATTTATATTTTATACCATAAGAAAATATTTTTACACCTATAAGTCTAAATAACTAAACGTTAATACTTTTGTACATGTTTAGTTTAACATTAATAAACAAATAATTCATATAAGATTTTATTATTTTTTGTGAGAAGAAAATTATAATTAATTATATCTATAGCCGATTATTTGTTTAGAGTATAAAATATTTGGTGTTTAACTGTTCAGTTAACATGGGTAAAAGGCTTATCTTTAATGTTTTACTTGATCAGTATTAGGACACTGCAGATACACTGTTTTTGTTTGTTTAATAAATAGTTAATAAGTTATAGTCGCGTTAAAACTTTGAATTAGTAAATGATTACAAAATAAAACTAAACATTAGACATTACTAGTTTATAAACATATCAAAATTATATCAGCCTATAGTTAGATTTGTTTTAACGTTTTTCAAAGCAATGCTATTGGTTAACACTAATTCAAACTAAATAATTAGCAATAGTTACACACGGGCAAATCATTTATGACACAGAATATGCGAATTAAATATTATCCTGACATCTTTATTATTAATATAAAAACAAAAACTACGCCAGATTTATTTAAAATTTTTATTGAAACAATTTACTCAAGTTTTATACTGTATGTTTTAAAGTTTTATAAATTATAAGAATCAAGTAAATTTACTTAATATCAATGATAAAAATAAATATTTTATCTTGTTTTTATTAAAAATTAATCAATTTAATATTAATAATATAACAAATTTAAATCAATATTATTTAATTATTTTTATAAGTTAATTTTATTAATACTCATAATATAAAGTTAATTTATGTAGTTTATATTAGTTTTATGTATTTTGCACAGTTTAAAATAAATTATGATAATTTCTTGTAATTTATGTTATTTAATAATAGTTAAAGTTTGTTCATGTCAATTTAAATTACAATAATTTTGCAATAGTTTATGGTATTTTGATAGTTGAAATAGAAAATCAATTTAAAAATCAATACAAAAAATATAAAAATATCTGTTGTGTTTTTTCCGCTATTATTAATGCATAAAATAAATTTTGAAATAAAATAATAATAATTTTTAAAATATTACAGTTTTTAAGTATAATTTTCAATACAAAAATTGAATGTCGAACAGAGTGGTTACTCTAAAAAAAGTTTGCATTTTAATTATACTAATTTTTTTTAAAAATAGGAATTAATTTGTTTATAAAATAAATATTTATAAATTATTAAAATACAACAATTATTAAGTTTTTGTTTTAAATTAATATATTTAAGTTAATTTTATTTATTATTAAACATATATTATAATAAATTGTGGTTAGTAAATTTATTAATGAAAATATTAGTGAATAATTTTCTATTAAAATTATACTACAGTTTTATTAAGAGTAATGATTTATTTCGGCTTATTTTGTTAGAAAACAAATTATTAATTTATTATTTAAATAAATTTTAAAATTAAATTAATAATAAAATTAATATTATCTGTGGAAAGTTATTCTTGATTTTTGTTTTTTAATTAAAAAATATTTTTGTAATATTTTTAAAATTGGGTTATGTTGTAATTTATATTATGCGGAAAATATGGGCACTTAATAATTATGAATTATTTGTTAAAGCATTTAGTCATTTAATTTGCCATTTTCTAATTTAAGATTTAAATTATTTTTTCATAAAAAAATTGTTTTTAAAATATATTTTATAAAGCATTTTTGTATATTATTAAATAAAGCATATTTAAATCTTCATTATTAAATTATAAAATTAAACTGCGTTTAATTTTAAATTAAATAACTGTATGATGGAAAAATTAAATTTTAGATATTTAGTAAGCAATACAATTTATATTTGTAATGTTGTAAATATTTTTAAAACATAATTTGTAAAACTGGTTTTGCTTTAAATTAATTTATTTTTTACATTTAAAAACTTAAGTGCAAAACCTTTTAATTTTTTGTAGATTAAAATTTCTATTGTATCAAAATACACTGTAATTTAATTCTATATATTAGTAAATATTGTTTTAAAATCTATTATGTACATATTTGGAAAAAGTGATTTTTTCAAATAAAATAGATTTTCTAATAAAATTAACATGCAAAATTAAATCATTTTTTTTATCCAAAATAATATATTAACAAATTTAAAATAATTTTATAAATTTTTCAATTTAAAATTCAAATAACATAAATATTAAACTATTTTTAATATTTTAAATAAATTTTTAATGAAAAATGTATATAAATTTGATCTGGACCTCCTAAATTTGAATTTTACAAATGCAACTTTAGCAAAATATATTATTTTAAAACTGTAAACGATAAAAATTAGTTTACAGAAAAGTAAATAGTTTTTTATAAAATTAAATAATTAATTTATGGAATATAAATAAAATATAAATTAATATTAAAATTAGAATTATTATATTTAAAGTAGTAATAAGTTATAAAATAAATTGATTTACATAATATATAATATTTAAAAAAAAATATTAAAGATTTATAATCAAGGAAATGTGTTTATAAATTATAAATGTGTATTGCTGTATAGTTTATCAAGCGTGAATAAATAAAAATTGTGCGTTTTGTTTTAATTGTTTATTGGAAACCAAGAGCGGCAGTCAGTTGTACTAACAATGAACTAAAATAATGTCTGTTCAAAAACTTTAAAATTTTAAAATTATATAACAAATTATCATTAAAGAATATAAAAATTGTTTGAATTAATTTATTTATAATTACAGTAATGAAATTATAGTTAATTTTCTATACAAATTTGCAATAAAATTATATTTAAATTAATTATTATTTTAAGTTTTAATAAATAATGACTAAATATTCAACTTTAGTACAAATATATAAATATTATAATTTTAAAAGTTGTAATAAATTTCTAAATCTTCTAAAAAAGTTTAAATAGAGCTGTATTCGTATCGCGAGTTTATTAATAAGTCCTGTATTGCTGTGAGCGAGCGCTATGTCGAGTAATGAGTATCGAGTATCGAATGAAGTCTCGCTTCGGATTAACAATCATTTTGGCGACAAATAGCGATCATTATTTAACTGATATCTTTTGAGTCGCTAGCGACTTTTTATGAGAGAACACAAGCAAATTAATATTAATTAATTTTAATTAAATTCGTAATACAAAATCATATTACAAATACAAGACTAGTCTTCATTCTGAAAGAGAACAATTATAAGAGTCGAGGAATAGCTCAATTTGTATAAGATTAAGTTTAGGAGCGACTGGTTTGTGAAACAAACGCTAACTAAATTAATAAAATGTAGTTAATTGATGTGACATCAGTTATATGATTGAAGTGATGTGCGGTGACCGATTAGGAACTGAAGTGTAATAAAAGATACATTTGTCATGTGTGCAAATTATCTAGAACAATTTGTGTAAATGAGTCGCACACAGAAAGTTATAATCGCAATTGAATTCACGTATGCGCTCTGTAGTAGGGCCTAGGCATAGTAGATGAAGGTTAATACTCATTCTACTCACTCATCTATACGCGAATTAAACAACTCGACTAATAATAAAACGTTGAATACTTATCAAAACACGTTTGGATCACATGCTAACTGTATATAATATACGTTTATGGTTTATATAATAATAATAGAAATACTAGCACTCCGGCGCGTCGAAAATTTCTATCTGCCATTTATGATTCAAATACTCGTCTGTCCTTGTCTATTTCCTGCCCTATGGCCAATCCGGTCTTTTGGGCAGTAGTCGGGAATTTGGTTGCAACCGTCCTATTTCTCGCGCTCCTGTTTCGAACTCCGCCAATACCTATAACTCTCACATTCCTACCGGTCAAACTCTAATCAACACAAGGCACTCGTTCAAATCTCTGTCCGCGTTGATCCAACGTCCTTTCGAGATGTCCTGCTCTTTCCCGCACATTATTACTATTGTGTCTCGGTCTTTTTCGGGATTATAAATTTGAAATAAACATTTTATATATTAAAAATTGTTTAAATATTAACTCGTTATTTTATCGAAAGTTTACGTTATTTTAGAACATACTAGCATGTTTAAAATAAATTTAAGCATTTATATTTGTTAAAATCAAAAATTAATTCAATACAAGTATTTCATTTAAAATAAATTTGTTCTAAAACAATTTTAGAATTATTTTGAAAATAATTAATAAATTAACAAATTGTAAATAAAATACGTATTTAAATACTTTATTTAAAATTCTTTTGTACTTATCTATTTTTGTTTATGCGTATTAATATGTATTTAATCTTCAATGTTGACTGTAAATTAATATAAAACATATTTTAAATTATATAATAAAAATTTAATAAAAACTTAAATTCAAACATTAATTTTATCATTTTTAACCATAGAAAAGTTGAAATTTTATTTTTACATATTATTCATTAAGTTCCTATTATTGAAATAATTTATATTGTTATTAGTTTAAATTGTTATCAACTTTATTTTAATTTAATTCATAAAACTAGGTTTTGATATCAGAATTTAAATTAAATTTATTTTTAATTATATACTTTGAATAAATTGTATTAGTTAAAACTGAAAATAATTTTTAATATGATTTTAACCGTAATTTATTTTATTTTAAAATTTAAGTTAGCCTTTTTAAAAGATAACTTTATTAAATTTTAATTTTTATTTATAAATTTTATTTATATACCCTATTGTAATTAAATTAGCATTTGTTTTGTCTATCTCACAATGATATTATTTTTGGTGCCTATGGCAGTTTACATAATCCTTATTATTTTTAAAAACAAATTTTAACAGACAAATTAATTTTTTATATTATGTCCGCCAATGGAGATGTTTAAGGGTTTTTTTAAATTAATAATTTGTATTACTTATAATAATAAAAATAAACTTAATAATTTAAATGTTTAAATTCTAATCAAAATTTTTAATAAATTTTAATTTACAGTTTATTTGAAAAAATTTAAATATATATAATTAATAATAATATTCTAAAAAATTACAGTTTTAAACTATATAATATAAACTATAATTTTATAAATAAAATTTAGCAACAATATATAGATGTAATAATTTTTTTAAACTGTAAATTAAAATTAAATAAAATGTTTGAAATATTATGTCTAATTTTGATAAAATTAAAAGTAATAAAAAATATTTGAATAAAAAACCCCCTAAAAACTTACATTGGCGGTTGATATATAAAAATTTTATTTTATTGCTAACTATGAGTGAATTTATTGTGTCGACGGAAGTCCACATAATCTTTATTATTTATATTTATATTTCTTAACAAACAAAATAAATTTTTAAATTATTGTCACAACTGGGGGCTTTTAGGGGGTTTTTGGTTGAATATTTTAATAACTTATAATACTTGAAAAATTAGCTAATTTGATCAAAACTTTTAACTTCTAAAAACAATTTTTATTTAAATTTAAGTTACAGTTTAATATAAAAAAATTAAATATATATTATTAATAAATTAATTTTAAAAAATTACAGTTTTTATTAATAAGTTATAAGTTGTAATTTTAAAGAAAAATTTAGTAATTATATATAATTGTTATTTTTTGATTTAACTGTAATTTAAAATTAAATAAAAATTATGTTTAGATTTCAAATGTTTAAAATAAACTACCTAATTTCTCTAATCTTAGATTTCTTAAAAATATTTAAATAAAATCCCCCCTAAGCGCCCCCAGTTGCGGCTATAATACAAAAAATTAATTTGTTTGTTAACAAATGTTATTAAAAATAATAAATAATATATAAATTGCCGTCGATACAATAAATTAATTCATTGTAAGAAATGAGCTCTGATTCACTTTAAATCCATTAATTACTAATGTTTTTCTATCTAAAGTCAAAAAAGCCAAAAAGACAAAACTAAACTATGTGTGAGTAATAACTAACAGCCAGTTAAGTTTATTTAGTTATTAGATATTGAATAATATAAGTTGAAGAATGTTCTAGATGCTAATGATTTTTTCATTTTTCAAACTATTTAAAAAATTTTTAAATTATTTTTGTTAATTTTTTTTTAATTAACTCGATTTAATATTTTTAAATCAATTAACAAAAGTTTAGTTTTTATATTACAATACAAATAATAAATGTTCTAAGTATCTATTTTAAAAAACTTTATACCAATTGATTTTGGAGCTACATATTCTATAATTTTTAAATAAATATTTTACTTAAAAATTCTAATTAGTTTTATTGATTTATATTAAAAAAACATATTCCAAACCCTTTCACAAAGCTTAGTTTATACCAAGGAAATTTATATTAATTTATATGAAAATATTAATTTAATTAATAATGTATTTACTTTACAGTTTTTAATTAAATTGTTTAATATAGTGTATTACTTTTAAAATTAATTAGTTTAAATATATTTATTTGTAAATTAAATTTAATAATAAGTATATTTCTATTTTGAAATGAAAACCAAAACTATTTAATATTTTATTTATTTATATTATTTAAAAAATATTTAATTACAACGTTTTATGTTTTGTACCTTTATTATTTTATAAAGGCTGTTTATTATAATTAAAAAACATTAATTTTAATAATTTTAAATTAATTTGCAATAATAAATAATTTAAAAACAAATTATAATTTAATTATTAATTAAAGTGCAATTATTTTACTAGAAGACAATTAGAAAATATAAAATGCTATTTTTTAAATTAAATATTTTAATTATATTAAAATTTTGAAACAAATATCATATAACAAAATAAGCAAAATTATAAGATAATACGAATTTAATTTTTTTTTAGATTTTGAATTTGATTTTATAAATTCCCACTTAAAGCTATCATTATTCTTTCCATTCCATCTACATATAATTTTTCCATGGTTATCTCCATTAATATTATATCCATCATCTAAAATAAAAAAAATTAATTTAAAATATTAAAAAATAAAAATTGCGCATAAAAAATTTGTTATTAAAATTTAAAATATAATTTACTACAGATGCTGTGAATATAATAATAATTTTCAGATTTTAATTTTTCAAGTATAACTGTATGAAATCCTTTGAAATGATGCATTGTACAATCTGATCCATACAAATTATTAAGCTTTGTAAAATAATGCAAATATGATTTGATTGAATAATTAGCAATAGTCATTGGTGAAGTTCCAATAATGTTTATATTACTTTTGTCTTCAGAAGCATACCATTGCAAATAATTGCCAGATGCTTTATTTTTTACAATATAGTATGTATGAGCAAATATATTTTCAAAAACTTCTTGATGTATAATTGAATTTTCAACATTTGCGTTAACAAGGACAATATATTTTACTGAAAATAAAATAAAATATATATAAAACATTATTAATTATAATTGAACTTTATTTTTTCGGTAAAATCAAATGAAATGTCTAATGTGTTGCGGGTAAATAATTTAAAATAATATTTTAATATAATTTTTAGTAGAAGAAATAAAAAATTATTAATATTTTGTATTTATTTAAATTTATTTATAAGAGTATTGACATAACACTTAAAAACTAGTTTAAATAATTAAATAATATTTTTTGTTATTTTAGAATTATACTAATTATTAATTGAAAACAAAATAATTCAACTTGAACATGTTCAAAATATATTAATAAGTATTAATTTATATTATAATAATTTTATACCAATAATTAATAAATGTAATTAAAATGTTAAAATATAATTTTAAGTTATATATTAATTATAATAATAAATAAATATTTTAAATTTTAAAATTTATTTACACTAATATTTATCAATAATGTATTAAAACAAATATTAATAACAAGTTTAAAATTTTAATTAATTTTAGCTTATATTAATAAATATTAAAAATTTTATTTTTTGTTTATTATTTTTAAAAAAAAATAAAATTTTAATATATTAAAATAAAATTTAAAAATTTAATTACATTGTCTAATTTAAAATATCTAAACATTTTACAAATAATAAAATGTTATAAAAATTTGTACTGATTCTACCAAAAATTTATTTATAAATTTTAAACAATAAACAAAATTTATTAAAATATTATTATTACAGTTTTAGATTAATTTTTTAAATAAATGAAAAATTTCTAAATTATTAAAAACAATAATAATTAATTCAAAAATAATATTTTCAATATAATTATTTTAAAATATAATAAAAATTTATGTTTCGATTTGTTTTTTCAATATTTTTATTGAAAAATATAAATAATAAAATTTATGAAATATTTTATATTATTTATTGCACTTAAATAAATAAAAATAAAAAAATTTTCTTATAATTTCTTAACGATAAATATTATAAAATTTATGTTTTTTTATTGAGAATTGTTTATATTAGTTTTAATAAAATAAATAATTGTATTAAATAATATTAAATTAAAATTAAATATTTGTTACAAGTTATTATATTTTAAATATATATTTTTAATAATTAATAAAACAAATATTACCATTATCTGTACCATTATCTGTACCATTATCTGTACCATTATCTGTACCATTATCTGTACCATTATCTGTACCATTATCTGTGGACGATAAAACTTATTTAAAATAACTAAAAACATAATTTTACGGTAAAAGAAATTAAAATATTGATAGTTTGGTCAATTGTTAAACACTTTGAATATAATATATAAATACATATTATATTATAATGTATAAACAATAAAATCAAAAAACCCTCTAACGCCCCCAGTTGCGGCTAAAACTAATATAGATAGCTTTTAATTGTTTCAAAAGTTTCAAAAACAGTAATCATATTTCTTAAAACCGTAAACAAGTAGAGGCCACTCTTTGTTAGCTTAATTTAGATTAAATGCTCCAGGATAATTTACTTAAATATAAATCAAACTATTATTAATTAATTTAATTTAATATAATTTGCAGTAATTAATTTATTTTAAGTTTTTTACAATAATTATAATTTTTTAGATTTTTGTAATCGAAATTATATTTTTCAAATTTAATTCCTATTTTTGCACAATTCAAACTAATATTTTTCTCACTATTTATAACATTTCTTATTTGTATTTAAATTTAAAAATGTTTGAGAAACTGCCAAAAACACAAGTTTATTCTTTTCGATTTATTTTATTTATGGTCTATATCTAACAAGCCCAAATTGTTAAAGTTTTAAACATTATTTATAGTTCTAAAGCGTATAAGCATTATATAGCAAAAGTGTTATTCCTATATATAGTTACATTTTTAATGAGGTGAGGACTACAAAAAATACAATAAATGTAGTCTAATAGTTAAGTATATACTTATTTAGAGTTTAAAATAAGCTTACTAACAGATAGTTATTAATTAAACAAACAAAAACAGTATATCTGCAGATACCTAAGCCTTATCTCTTAGGTCTATGCAGATATGCCTTTTTTACTTATTAACTAAATAGATAAAGTGAATAACAAGTATTTTAAACTTTGCGAAAACATCTTTCTAAAGTTTAATATTTTTAACTCTAATTGTCATACATTACTCTTAATAATTTTTTGTAATATTAAAAAAAAAGTTTATTAAAATTATAACTAGTTATAAGAATGAAATTTTTACTATATAATGTTCATGCGCTTTAGAACTATAAATAATGTTTGATTTTGGTCAGTAAATTGGTCAGTTTGGACTTCGAAGGTCTATATAATTAATAATTTATTTTAATAATTATTTTAAAACGTAAATATAAAAATTAATTTAAGCGCTGTAAAGTTAATACAATATATTAATAAATACAAATTAACATTTTATAGTGTAACAATATTAATAGACAAAGAATGATAAAAAATTTAATTATGCAAATTATTAATATAAAATCATTTTATAGTAATTTTTATTTTAAAATATTTAAGAAAATTAATTAGATATTGAAATTAAATAATCATATTATTTAAAATAACAATTTTTAAATAATAATTATCAGTTATATTCTTTTTAATTGTTATTTTAAAAGATTAAGATAAAATATTTAACTAATTTTTAAATATTATTTAAATATTAAACTATTTTTTATAAATTAATTGTATAACCTTTGCAGTTTATTTTTAGAATAAATTAAATAAAATTTTATTAAAAAAAACTAAACATTAACTAATTCCGTTATAAATTTAATTTTATAGATTTAAAATAATTAATTAATTTATAAATGTGTATAAATATTTTAATTAAATTAAAAATTTAATTTTAAATAAATTAATATGTTAACACAATTATTTCTTTCAGTTATAATTATAAAATTATAATGCTTGTTTTTAGAAAATAATAATGGTATAATAGAAATTAGCTTTGAAATTAAAAAATTTTAAATTTAGCATAAGTTTTAATAAGTATAATGATTTATAAACTAATAATTTATTGTATTTAAATAATGGTAAAATATAACATTAAATCAATTTTAATTATATTGCTTTTTTAATAAATTTTATTTTATGATATAAAACTTATTTTTAATATAATGAAAAAATTAATCTGTAAAATTAAATCTAATTTTTATCAAATTAAACTATATTTATTGAATTAAATTTAATTATATTTTTTTTATTAAATTATTTATTTAATACTTAATTATAATTTAATTTTTTTAAAATTAAATTACTGTTTAAACTATCTGTAAAAACATCTAACATACTTTTCTATTATTCGCGATTTGTTTAATATCAAGTATTTTACCATTATAAATTTAAAATAGTATTTTGTGCAGCAAAAGATTATTTTTTAAATATAATTTTCTTATTTTCGAATTTTGTAACATTAGATAGATTGTTATTTAGATTTAAATAAATTCATCTCTTTGTTGGGAGTCCAAAATTATATTAAAAATATAAATTTTAATTAAATTTTATAAAAATAAAAAATTTACAGTTTATTTCCTAATTTTCTTATTTGTTGAATAAAAAAATTGTGTTTATATTTATATTTTTAACAAACAAATTTAAAATGTGAAATAATTATAAATTAAAAATTACTAATTTATTTAATTATTTAAAATAACTTTGGATGAAATATAAATATAAATTTTATTTTAAAATATTTTTAAAATATTAAATTTTTATATTTATTTTATTAATTGATTATTAATTAACATTATTCAAACGTCGTTGTAAAAATGTTAATATTTATTTAGATTACATTTTTAAAATATATAATTTATTTTTTATTTAAAATTTAATTAGAATAATTTATTTAGTTACATAATTTAAATTTGAATTTATACAATTTATTTTGCATGAAAAAAATGTTTTTATGAATGAAATTTAATAATTTAACTTATTAAAAATATAAATTAAACCTATAAAAATATTAAATTTAAAAACATTTTTTATTATTATATTAATGCATTTAATTTTGTCTTTTCTTTATATAAAAACAAAACCAATTATTAATTATAATTTATAATAATTAAACATAGTAGTTTTAATTATTAATTATGACCAAATTGTTTGTAATAAAACCAAAAATTGGGCAAATGAAAAAGCATAAAATTAAAAAAAATATAAATTTTTAGTAAATGTTTTGTAATGTGTGTTCAATATCGTCTAACATAATAGCTATTTAAATTGCAAGCGCAAAACCACAGCATTGTCTCTGCCAAATTCATTTTTATTCTCGTCAGAAGCCTACAAAGCAGTTTGTAACAATACCTTTAACCAACCCTCAACGTTACATATCTCTCATAAATCGGTTTTTATTGTTTTACCTACTGACACTAAACAAGTACATGTAATTTTTTTTATATAGTAAGTTTTATTTATTCACATATATTAAATTTATACTTAAAAAATCTAAATGTTATTATTAATAAAATTTAGTTATAAATTGTGGGCTAAATATTTATTTTTGAATATTATTTAAATGATTATTTTTAAACTTGAACAATGTTTAAATTTTGCGCAGAAAAATCTAATTAAAAGTTGTATTAGGTGTAAGTATTCTGCTATAAAGTATTGTAGTTAAACTTGTTAATTCATAAATTTCATTACTATTTTTAAATTTCTAAACTTTAACATTAAAAATCGCTATATTTTACAAATTTCCAAATATTTTTTAATTACTTTTACTAACATGCATTAAACGAATATTCGTAATGTCCTATAAGTCTTAAAACATTTCAGATACACATTTCTAAATAAATTAATTATATTTAAACAAATTAATTTCTATTTTTAAATTTGTAGAATTATAACTACTATCGATAAAATAATAAATTTTTTTAAACATTGTTTCATTTTATAAAAAAATTTTAGTGTGAATTTATTTTTATATTTTGTATATACAATTATTTTTTAGTTGTTTATATTTTAGTTAGTTGTAATATATTTAAACAAACTGTGTTTTGGTTTGAGAGTTAATTTTAAAAACGAAAGTATATAGGTGTCATATGCCAGGCCCGTCCCTGTGCTTAGTGTCCCGATTATATGTCGGACTGACCTGACATATGAGGTTTGTGAG